>JAHLJT010004567.1:161657889-161864916 GCA_031308135.1 Acheta domesticus
AAAATTGCTATAATTAAAAACCTCAAGGAGAAAATCAACCATGCTCTCTAAAATATATCTACTGATCATCTAATTATACATTACGATTTGAAATGTCAAATTGACCAGAGACGATAGTATTTAACTATCGTTACTGCAATGCCTTGTTTCCCAGATGTTCCATCTCTCTGCAACCAGCTTTAAAAAGCGTCTCTCCGCCGTTAGGAAGTCAACCTTCCCTCGCAGTCGCCTCCACCTTGGGCGCCGAGGTCAGCGGAGGGCGCTGTCGTCGCGAGGCGACGCGAGGCGACGCGACGGCAGCGCGCGGCCGCCGCCCGCTTTTACGGCGTCGTAACGGAGCCCCCGCGCGCGCGGCTCTTTGCGGAATTAATGAGGAGGCGCCCGTCGATCGACCCCAGGAAGCCCCGGGCCACGCCCCGCACCACCCTCTGGCGGCACGAGACGCTGCGGAACGGGGGCGTTTTTAGCAGGGTCGGCGCTATACTGCGATTTATTCAACTCATTTCTACATCAAGAAACCTCGATAATCATTACAAATATGCATGTTTTCACAAGTGCCGTGCCACGTAGCTTTTCGAGAATGAGCCACCAGCTGACACTTATGTTTCGCGCCGCCTTCACTGACCAACCAGAGAGCTCTAAATGAGTCCCATTCACAAGTCTAGTGGAAAAATGAAAACATGCCCCCGGGCCATCACCCGGTCTGCCCATGCCTATACTGTGATTTATTCAGCTCTGTCCCTGGCAGATATCAGCTGTTGACGGTTTTCATCCCATCGGGAGCTTAGACACTAAGTGATCAAAAGCATACGGACACGTGGCTAAAAATGACTTACCAGTTCGTGGCGCTCTCCATCGGTAATGCTGGAATTCAATAGGGTGTTGCCCCACCCTTAGCCTTGATGACAGTTTCCACTCTCACAGGCATTCTTTCACTCAGGTGCTGGAGGGTTTCTTGGGGATTGGCAGCCCATTATTCACGGAGTGCTGCACTGAGGAAAGCTATCGATGTAGGTTGGTGAGGCCTGACACGAAGTCGGCGTTCCAAAACCTCCGAAAGTGTTCGATAGGATTCAAGTCAGAACTCTATGCAGGCCAGTCTATTACAGGGATGTTATTGTGATATAACCACTCCGCCGCAGACCATGCAGTATGAACAGATGCTCGATCGTGTTGAAAGATGCAATCGCCATCCGCGAATTGCTCTTCAACAGTGGGAAGCAAAAAGGTTTTTAAAACATCAACGTAGACTTGTGCCGTGATAGTGTCACGCAGAACAAGGGGTGCAAGCTCCCTCCATGAAAAACACAACCACACCATAACACCACTTCCTCCGTGTCCGGATACTTTTGATCACATAGTGTATGTCGCTACAGTGGAGTCACTATGGTGACTTTCAAGCTCCTGATTGGATGAAATTGGCAACAGCTGATACCTGCCAGGGGCAGAGATGAATAAATCTTCTAAACTTCTCTTTTGTAAAATAATTGTCTCCTCCAATCCTCACTGAGGTGCCACGAGGGAATCCGTCCCATCCTAATCAACCCCGACACAACTACCGACGGGAGTTCTTGCAAACTTGCATTTGATCGGAATTAAAACCAGAGAAGAGATAAGAAGAAAATAGAAGGGGTCATCCTGAGTGTGCACCGTAATTTACACTCACTTTTATTATAATTTTAAAATAGTGCACACAAATGAAATTTTACAAGGTGATGGAGGTTCCTGTGCTGGAACTATTGAGGAGAGGAAAATTGAGTCTTCTGGAATGCTATTTCTAACATCTGTTGCCTATAAGAAGCGTAGAAATTAGAAGAGAAAACTAAAAATGTTCAACGTCAATTTGAGAATCCAAATGCGACAAGGGACATGGTTCCATCATATCCAACCGGTGACTCCTGAGAGATTACCCAATAAGCTCCTCCAATGTGCATACGAAGAAACACGAGATCCAGGTACACCCAGAAAAAAGATGGAGTGACGACGTTCTCGGCGGACAGAACAGACCATTCGGCTTCGTCCTTAATGATTATGATAATGATTTAAAATAGTAATAGGGGTGCGCTCCGTCACACATTATTTGCAGTGCAAACGCCTTATTGTAAAGTGTACATGCATTTTACAATTCATCTTGTAAAATTTTCTCTTCATCTTCACCTTGTACCGATTTTTTACAAAAAGATTTGTGTCTAGACACACATCCATCCTCTGGATCCACCAGTGAATGGTTTCCAAGATTAGAAAACAAAATAAAACCTACGAGTATATTTGTAAGTGATTCCGTTTCATAGCGGTATGTTATATTGTTTCGTTTTGTGGTTATTCCTACCGTCACTTTTTCCAAGTCTAATTCGTTGTCTAGATATATAGAAAAGAATATATTAACAAATTTAAATAATATTTACAAACACATTTATAATACATAACTTTAACACTAATTCCTGAAAATATTATATCAATATCTCATCAACAATCCAACAAAACATAAAAATGGATGCCACCAAATATACTTTTCGGTGAGAACCGGAGTCAAGGACTTTAAAGTAATTTTCCTAGGCAAGAAGCAACTCTACACGCTTTAATTTTATTGCACAGCGCACATCCTATTTACTTCTTTGCAAGAAGTGTCCGTAATACGGAGTCATAAAATGATTGCAGCCTGTTAATGCAGAAAATTGTCGCTAATAAAAAGGTACAGCCTAAAAATGCGAAATACTGTGAGCATGAATTTCTTTCACTGCTCAGTATGATATCCGTATCATCAAAGTCATTCACAAAACACAGCAAAAAAGTTTTAATGATTCTTGAAAAACTGTACTTTTTCGAAAGCTTCCACGCTCCAGAAGCATTGCCATTACTTAGCAGTCTTTCTCATTTTCTTAACAAAGACGACTCATCAAAAAGTAGGACCTCACGCAAAGTTCGTGATGGCATTAGTGTGTGGTCTGAATATACAATTTAAAGCACATCGAAACGACTGAATTGTTAGAGTGAATAATTGAAAGAAACTTATGCGAGTTTATTCTCCAAAATTAATTTCCATTTCACCCTAAATTACTGTCGTCAGGTTGGTTATGATTCTGTCCCCCGAAACGTGATAAGGGTTCAGAGAGCGGAACAAACAAAACTTTTCTTGATAAAGAAAAGAAAAGCGAAGAAGAATCAACACGATTCGTGCTTGCAAGTGGACACGAGCCAAGAGTTGATTGTTCAATTCGCCAACATCGGAGAATTTAAATTGATGTGAATTAGGAAAGAGACATTTGAATCTTCGAATTATGTGAATCCTCAAATAGATTTCGGATTTTATTGAAGGAATATTTGTGGATTTTTTTCACTCACACCATTCGAATCCTATTTTTGAGAATTTATTCTTTCAGTTCTATCCTCAGTTTTCAAGTGTTTAATAATACTATAACTCAAATGTTCTCAGTAACAAGTTTATATAGTATTAAGAACTAATATTTTAATTTAACTTATATTTTGTATAAATACTTTAATTTTAATTTCATTTAATTATTTAATGATTTCGAAACTTAACTGAATATTGTGACCCCGTCATAAAGTATTCCCTCCAAGAAGTTTCTTTCTTAATTATTGTCTGTACTGATTATTATTGATAATATTGCACTTGAAGGATACAGGTTCCAGAAAATGTACGTCAATGCAATCAAACTAGAAAATGTACGTCAATGCAATCAAATGAGAAAACATTTTAATTCTTAAGATGCATCTGTCTAGCAGCCAGTTGTCCAGAAATTATTTACTCGTTGAATTTTATATGATCGACTACATTTTTAGTCAAACAAAAATGCAAAACTATCAATGAATTCAAAATAAAAAAAATTGATCCGATGCTGAGATTTTTTTACTTATAAACTTTACTTATAAACTTTAATTATAAATAATAATTACTAATATCTTGGAGAGGATCTTCGTAGAGTAGTAGAGCCGACATTCATTTACGAGGAAATTAATTTGAAACGTGTGTCACTTTTCTATGCTTCGTTGATTTTTATAAATATGATAAAAGTATAATCAATTACATACGATTTTTACAGTATTTAAGTTATCTAGATAATGGTGATGAACGAAAGACAGTACGTGAAATATTAACAAAATATTTATAAAGTTTTAAAACAATATAATTCGTTGCAAATTTATTGTAACATCAAGACCGTGTAATGACTTAACATCGCTTTCTTCCACGCGTAGGAGACAATTTTCTCAGGTGCACAGCACTCTTCCGCCTGACGGAAGCACCATCAGCCCTTGGCCTGGGGCACAGAGGCGCCGCCTACTGTTGCCAGCAAACCTCTGCCCGCCTTCACCTCCGCCCTCTACGACTGCAACACTGCAAGGGTCGTCGCGACCGCTGCCACCAACACCCCCACCGGACGCCACCGTCACCATCGCCACCCCGTCTATTCCAGAGCTTTCGTCGCCACCGCTCTCGCGCCGGCACAGCTACCGGTCGGCACCGCTCCCCACGCTATCGCCAACGCCGCGACGCTGTTGCAACTGTCACCACGGCTCCTGCCAATTCCCCCGCCAGCGCCGTCGATTCAAGCAGCAGCTACCGCCACTGCCACCGCCACCGCAGCCGCCCCCGCTGCCGCCCCCGCCACCATCACCGCCGCCACCGCCGCAGCCACCGCCGCAGCCACCGCCGCAGCCACCGCTGCCGCCGCCACCGCCGCCACCGCCACCGCCACTGCCACCGCCGACGCCGCCTCCTCACGAACGGCAGTCCGCCTTGGAGGCCGCGCCGCGCCACGGAGGGAGGCGACAGTCGCCCGCGTTGCGGTCCCCCCTGTACTGTGGTAATTCATTAGCTAAATTACCGGGCTTTCTTGAAGGCGGCAAACTTCAAAGGAAGGCCTCCCCCCACTCTCATTCGCCATGGTCCCGCGGCGGCGGCCGCGGTGGCGGTGGCGGTGGCCGCGAAGCATGCAGAGAGGGGGGCCAGCCGCCCCACGCCGCCCGCCCACTCGCCTGCCCGCCGCCGCCGCCGCCAAATTTGATTTACCTCTCCTGCCCTCGCCGCCGCTGCGCCCCCTTCGCCCAACTCGGCCCCCTCTTCAAATGTATGGAAATTGCTTCGTAACTAAACGGTGGCCCCTCGTTTCCCGGCGGCGGTGGGGGCTGCAGATGGCGCTGCGGCGGCAGTGGCGGTGGCGGGGGCGGCGGCGGGAGCGGCGGCGGGGGCGGGCGCGGGGACGGCGGCGGGGGCGGCGGCGGGCGCGGCGGCGGGCGCGGCGGCGGGGACGGCGGCGGTGGTGGTGGCGATGGTGGCGGTGGTGGCATTGGCGGCGGCGGTGGTGGTGGCGGCGGTGGCGGCGGCGCGGGCGGTGGCGCGGGTGGCGGCGACGGCTGAGGTAGTGGAGGTTGCTGCCGCGGTGGCGGAGGTGGAGGCGGGGGCGTGGCGGTGGTACAGGAGGATGACGAGAGGGGAGGGACGGTGGAAGTGATAGCGGTGGCGTGCGCCCGCCCGGTCATTGTTGAAAAGGCGAACTGGATTTTAGATGGAGAAGCCTTGCGGCGGTAGAGCCGGTGGCGATGATACGGGAGGTGCAGGCGGTATATTATAGTAGAAGAGGGAAGAGCTGTCGAAATGTTATGCCATATCTTATCTAGCATTCGACATGTGGAACTCTGTTTTCCTATTTAATACTCCAAAATGATTATTTAATAATAACTTGGATGTATAAGCTTTCTTTTAAAAGCAGACATGTCAAATACATTTTTAAGTCTGAGTATGGACTACATATTTTACTTGAATGTTTTTTGTTTTTTATGTAACAGCTTATTCTATTCACTAAATTCGATTCCTTAACGAAATGCACACTTATATGTAGGATGTAATTGTTTAATGACAAAAATAATTTCCCAATTTTCTTATTTTAATAGTTATTGTTCATTCTGAATACTTTTCCCATACATTACGTACTGTAATGATTTCATTTTATTAGACATTCCCCAAAAACAATTGTGAACAAAGAGTAAATATTTATGGAGCTATAGTCAATGAAACAAACAACGTGTATTATGAGTCAATCTGAGCAAGACAAAAGAACAGCGCGCCGCGGAAAGAGTATTTCGGCAATTCTGGAGAACACAATGAATTCGATAATTTTGGGAAAATCTGACCGTCCAGTTAGTTAGAGAATAATTAAATGAACATTGTGGTTTTTATTTGAACGCGATCGGACGACGGGTTCGCTTAAAATTGGAATCAAAAATTTTAGAGAAAAAACCCAGTCGAACATGTCGAATGTAGTAACTTGAATTACCAAAATTTTATGAAGAAATGCTAATTAGGCAACGAAAGGCGTTGTGAATCATCATGGTATAAATTTAACAAAATTTATAAATGATCTAAAGAGTTTATAGAACATTGAATTTGCGAAATAAAGAAACATTACAAATTAATGATACCAAAAACAAGCGACTAATTAATGTGTAATGTCGACAGAGAAATTAGCAATTTTCGACGTAAAATAAATCGAAAACATCTGTTTGGACAAGAAAATCTTGACATTGGGAAGAAGCCGTAATGAATAAACGCGGAAACATGTTAAAATAAGTAATATTGGACATTTTCGTAAAATTATGGAAACAACAATGAAAAGGTGAAAATAGATTTCGCCGGCATTTTTTATATTCCGAGGTAACATGTTAAATCGACATGGTTTTTAGAGCAGTTCTGTCTAGTCAGCAGTGAGAGAGACATCGTGTCCACGTTTGACGAACTCATAATTTGTAAAATTTTTCGGACTTAGACATTTTTGGCGGCGAATCGAAAGTGCGTAATGGACATGTAAACAGCGCGAACATTTATTGATGCATTGAACCAATTAGAAGAAAGAAGAAGTATTGTTTATTTTGTGAATTTGTGGTTCGAGGTGATCAGACAATTTATGGAATTCCTGGGGAGAATTATTTTGAAGGAAACCGGCCCGTGCAAGATTGGAGCGCGCGACTATGTCGGCGCGTGCGAGTGAGCGCGCATAGAACGACCGAACTGGCAACGGCGCTGTTTTCAACGACGCAGCAGCAAGGAAGTGTCGCGTTCGCAGCGTAATTATTTAAAATCAGATCTGTGCTCGCGTACATTCAAATAAATTAAATAAACATTGGCAAGAATAATGGAATTTTCGAAATTTTAAAACAGAACGAACGTAATTGTTTGTCAGCCGGCAATAAAAAATTTAGTATTGTTTTCTTTACATTTTCATTGTTGTATTTGGCAAATACGTACGTATAAGAAAAGGTTGTTAATGATATTGGGTTTTTTCTTGAGTAAAGGAATTTCTGAACATAAAACAATTGCAAATCAGCTGAGGAATGGTAATTCCTTGTAACTGGATTGATGGTAATATCACGTAATTTGATTAATTGAAATTTCATGTAATGTAATTAATGGTAATTTCGTGTCCAAATAATGTTGCCAAGCTTGAGGGAATATTCACGTATTGTTGCATTGTTGCCGTGAGCAACCAAAGAAAAGAATTAAAGTTTTTTCTTTCCTGTTTTGAAAACATGTTATCATTCCAGTATTTAGTAGTCCTGTACATGTTGCCATATTAAACGTTGTTTACAGGTATTTCCCGTACGGGGCCGTCCACGACCTACGACCGAAACAAATTTATGCAACGCCATTAGATAATAATAGTATTGATAAACTGAGTAGTGGTAGGAGGAACAGTTGCATTGGCACAAGAACGTGAGGGCAAGTAGGAGTAGGGGGAATAAATATAGAAATACCGTTGCAGTACAGCTGAGGAAAATTAAAAACAACGAAACTTGGTGCAGGGATCACATCGGGCGAATTTCCCTTGCAGGAAATCTCCAGGCGAAGCTCTCTTATACAAATACTTATTCGTTTGTATTGTTATCATTCAAGGAACTGAGTTCATAGTTCGCCCAAAAGAATCAATCGAAGACACAAGGAAATCTCATGTTTTTTGTTTGTTTGTTTTTTTCATTGTCAGCATCAGTCGGTGGATTAAAACTAAATCGATTGTTAAGAGGGGCATAATTGTATCGTATGTGATAGGGTAAGTCTTGCAAAATACACTCCACAGTACACATCATGGCGCTGATTTTTTTAAAATCATACTGCATAATTCGCGTGGCGATCCCGTTGTTTCTGCTTCAGTAGATTTCTGAACGGCAGCAAAAATACAGGAAATTATTTTCTCTGCTGGACTGTGAAAATTGCACTATTCTCGAACAAGGGCGAAATAAAGTGTGTTGCACATTCTTCGGTAATAATTGACACATTATTTTTAATGTAACTATCCAATTTTTACCAGTGTGTCCTCGAAAAATTGACTTAAACCATTAATAAAACGAAATAACTTTTACTGAAATTACGTTGTTGATATTATCACCAAAGAGTTTCACATTTCTGAGTTTTTCTACGTCAGCTATCTTCAGAAACGACGGGTCGAAAGGCCACAAATGTCTGATCTGCAATATAGTCTTTACGTCATTTACTTTTTTTAACTTGTTTTATATCATAAAATTGTTAATAACTCTGTGACGTACTTTTGGGAGTAGTGCAATATGTGCATGGTATCTTGAGCTCTGGGATGTCTGTTCTAATTCTTATACATTTTAAGTTGAATTATGGATACATAGTATAGCAACGAGCGTTTTTGACAAGAATAGGTAATTAAATATTAGCTCTTTGGCCATAAACATTATTTGGAAAGGGAAAACAGTTACGGATTTTGGCCATTACGCCTAGTGTTCAACATTAATGAATCGACACGATGCAGAGAGAAAATGGAGAACAGTTATTTGATTAGCTACCTTTCCTACAGTTAGCAAGAAAACGGTATAGAGAATGAAGCTACATGGAAGCAAAATAAGGGGCCATCTCAGCATTTGCTTAAAGCATCAGGGAAACTACGAAAAACCTAATCGAGATGGAGGACTCATGTGACAAACGTGACAAATGTATTCCTCGCGATTTCAATACTACCTCATTCATACTTGTGTATTATGGTGTCGACTGTCACTTACAGGTCACAACATGTTCTAGAAATTTTAATCCGTTGCGTTTTGAAACGTGAACGTTAGAAGCAGTGGAAACCGCGAACTGCGAACTTCCGAACCTGCTTTAACTTCCGATTTAAAAACTACTGTTTTTAATTATTCATTGAATACCAACATCTGTAGTAATGATGAATTTACCTATCTAGTCGTGTAAAACATTACAAAGTTCCAATAAAAACACAAAGTTAGTCCAATATCTTTAAAACAAAAAGTGCTACAAAAGGTAAAACTACAATTGATGAAGCCCTATAATCTGAAACGATTGGTGAAAATTCACCTCCACACCCAGTACTCTAGCTAAGAAGATTGTATCAAAAATCCGCCATCGACGAGACAACTCTAGCATCTGGTCAGAAGAAATGCAGTGGCATCAGTCGATTCCCTGAGCCACGTCGCCCGGTACGATACGCTCCGAGAGGTGTCAGAGGTAACGTTTACGGGTTCCTCACAAGAATTCATGTGTTTACAATCCAAATCGGCTGATTTCATTATTTACCTTTTTAGTTTTTTCAATTTTTGCAAAGTTTGAGGAATGCTTCATAACCTCACGAATAATTTGACGAGAACATTTCCCGTTCTTATCAAACCACACATGGACGCGATAACATTTTTGTCTGTCGCAAAAGTGCGGCGAACGGATTGATAACAAACACCTCAACAGCTCGGCTCTCGTCGTCTTCGTTAAGTTGCCAGACTGCGAACGCAGCAAGGACACGGCTCCGCCACGCCGCCGCTTGCCCGCGCTCCGCCCCGCGCCACGCCGTTCCGTCCCGCGCAGCAGAATGAGTAGCGGCGGTGTTTTCACTGCGCTCGTAAATCAAAGCACCACGCGTTTAATGGTCTTTATAACTCCTAGGTAAGTAGCAGGAAAGAATAACCGTCGTATTATTGTTACACCATAACTCCGCGCGAGTCGGAGAGGAAGTGCGCTTTGTCGGGCCCACACAAAGGAGAATAAATATAAGTTTACGGCGCCCGCCCGCTTCACTTCTCCGTGCCCGTAAAAAATCCGGCGGGCGGGCGCCGAGGAACGCTTTGTGGGCGCTCGAGCCCCGCGCACGCACCGGAAAAGAGATTTTTGAAAAATATTAATTGATCTTTATTTATGGTCGCATCAACAACTATATCATTTGTGACCACAATTCGATTTAACGTTATGGTATGAGGATTAAACGATATGGTGAGGACAGGGGGTGAAAGGACGAACACATACAACCATGCTCGAGGCGGGACTCGAACCCACGACCCTTCATCCGAGAGTACTACAGCACTACTGACTTAGCGATCTCAGCCACGGAGCCGACTTATTGACCTTTCTTTGACAAAAATTTGCCTTCCAATATAATTTGAGGAGAAACTTAAAAGTAACCTCTAAACATGCTACTGGCATGTGAAAGTAGTTTTTTGCTTGTTTGTTTGATTTTGAAGAGTCGTAACGATCTTAAAAATAAAAAAAAATTATAAATACAACATAATACATGAAAATGCAAACAATAAATAATAGATACAGGGAGAAAAGATCAGTAAGGAAGAAGTAAGAGATCTTTGAGAAACATGATTTAATTCGCGGAAAAGAATGACCGGAAAAGATGAGCGAGCGTTTTCAGGTCCGCGCGCGCAGTTACGCTGACAACCGCACGCTTGGGGGATATGGAACCCACACCTTTTCATTCTCCAGAAAAAACAAACTATGAGGTCGGTTTGCGAAATTGTACAGCTCACGGAGACCGCGTGCATGTGACACAGTCCCATGAAGATGCTAAATTTATACTAGTAACTTATACTAGTACTTAATTTATACTAGTACTTCGTATTAGCGACGCCGAATATCGGCAGGACCGTTTTAACAGCTTTGTTTAAAAAATATTTATTGATCCTTGTTCGACAAAAATTTGCCCTTCAAGGGTATAAACAATTACAGCCCTTCAATGAAGGCCCTTGTGTCAACGTTAATTTGGGTACCCTCTATCCTTAATTTCACCAAAGACAAGCTTGTTAAAAAAAGACCTCATCACTTAGTGACATTCTCGCATCAACCAGCAACATTCCATTTTATAAGTGTTATCCAACAAAGCGTGTCACATCACTCCCTTACGCCAATTTTTTGCGTATAGTTTAATATTGCGCATTACTTTCTATAAGGTTTTTAGTTTTTTGAAATATTTAGTATTAAATACTCTTTTAAGCACTATCGGGGGCCCTGGGCCCGGGCACGTCGGGCCCGTGCGTTAAGACGGGCCTGAATATCGGACGGCCGTTCGTTCGTCACACGTGAGAACGTCTTTACTGGCGCACGCTCCAACCCTTCCTTCGATGGCTGGATTTCACCCCTCGCTTCCGCCCCCTGCCCTTGCACCAGGATTTCGTCGCCAGAAAAGAATGTTCGGGTGAGCTATTGCTAGTATTGTGACACTATTGCATTTGAAATTATGCGATGTGACGGTAGAGATCTATTCTGATGCACAGTGAGTTACCTATAAACAGCAATGAGTTAGAAAGATATCATTTTCCAGACAGATACGTAGATGAAGTCATTTTCTAATGGCGCCGGAGCATCAAGAGCTCTTCTAACATCATAAAATTACATTCTCTTGTGTTTCAAAATGTCTTCCCTCCAAAATTTATAGCATTTCATCATTAAGTATCGTTCGCATGAGGGCTAAAAAATCTTGGAGCTGTTTTCGAGAAAATTTTGAAAATGTCCGGGGGTCTTCCTGTAAAGTATCCGCAAATTTTGAAGAAAGTTTTTTCAAAATCGCAGCGCCTCGAGTCGAGTCAGATCGATCGAGGAATAACCATTTTGGGAGAAATCGTACGTATAGTTTAGACGCTAGTGGTGTCCACAGACGGACGGACGTTTTGAAAAAAAAATAACAACACTTTTTCAGTAACAGGGAACCCCAAAACGTATTTCCGCTTAAATCTCGTAAACGATTTTCCGCAGCATTATATAACGTTCTCTATACTATTTATATTACTCCGTATTTAAGTATGTGTACGAGAAAGTAAAAGTCGCAGGAGAACTCCCTGAAAGTTTCAGCAAACTCATTTTTCTTCCCCCAAATTGTGGGTCCGAGATGTGAACCCTAAGACTCTCAGATGGCAGCAGGGGAGCTAGCCGTTACGCTGCGGGTCACAAGGGAAAGTGTTTGCGTTTGTGATCAGTGTCGCGTTAAAGTACATGTGAACATTGGTGGTGCAAATGTTGTTGGGCAGACGTGTGTAATCAGAGTTTAGAATTGTAAATTGCATTCTTTGCTGCCATGTAGAATGATAGGCACAGGCCCCTTTAAAACTTTGAGTGAAGAAATCACTTTAATTCGGTTCGAGTAATATCAGGGTTCGGTAATATTAGGGTTCGAGTAAGTGGTACTTCCTCAGAGGAAAATGCCGAGCATATTTCTACTTTTCTCTGCAATATTCTATCAGCAGAATCAGGGGATGCACAACCGTGTGAACCCGAAAAGTATTTGTTTTTCCTGAGGGCTTTATCACTTAATGCTTATGCATCAAACCACAAGAGAAAATCTTTTAAAATATGAATTACAATGAACATCAATGGTGCTAAGTTATACATAAACGGCATCTATTTCTAATAAAGTGTAGAAATTCTTAAGTTGGCAATATCTTAATTGGCTGTAGTAAATGTAGTGATTCTAGCTCCTCTTAAACCTTTTGTTTGTGGAATCATTTGACTCCTGTTTGTGCCTTCTACGAATAAATCTAGTTCATGCAAATGTAAAATTATGCTAATTATAAACGCCGACTCTAGCAGTTGTTTTATATCACTGTATTATGAAAGAAGTTTAAAATAGCCAAGTAACTGTAAAATTATTGATTATGATCTATGAAATTATCTATTTCTAAAAAATGAAATATCAAGGGAAATGTATTTCTTGCCTTTTCACCCACAATAAAACTGTTATTAACTAGCTCAATGTTTTTCAATGATATAGACCTCCTATTTAAGAACTAAGAAAATTTAGATTCATAAAAGACAACAATAATAGCAATTCCAGTAATTATCGTTCACTGTTTCTGCGTTCGCAAATTACTGTGCTCAAAGTAGTCATGTTGCCTACTTTTTTTTCCTGTCGGCTCAATGTAGATGGGCTGGCGCTAGCGTATTCCACCTCCAACGCAACACTACACACCCACAGTATGGTAATTTTGGCCTAACGGGAGAGAGGTTTCCCGGCTGAGGAGAGCCCATTATGTGAGGAAACGAGGAATTGTAAATCTTGGGCGGGTGGCGTTCGTGTCTCTGGGAAATGTACTCGTATCTTGCTGCTACCCATTGAAACCACTTACTCGTATTTAAACGGCGACGTGATGGAACGTTTGTATCTAGTGGTTCCTCCCGCTTTCCCATATTTCTTCCACACATATCTCCTACATATGTTAAGTGTGAGTACACTGCTATCCGGCTACACAAAGCTTTCTCGAGACGAAGGTTATAACACTGAATTGGTGATGAAATTATTCATGTTTGCATTTTGTTTTTTCAAGGGGACATATTAAACAAATGTATTAAGCAGAAATAAATAAACAAGGAATTTCTCTTGATTCTTACATTTTCGTTTAAGCATGAAGAAAGTAAATTTTTTGTAAATAGACAACACTTTTAGCGGGGAAACTAAATATTATGTAATTAACTAAAACTCTTATCACTATATTAATTTCTTTGCATGTATTGTGACATTAAATACGAGATTTATTAAATTTCATAAATTGACAAACATAACTGTTCTAATGTTTCAGTCATCAGTGAAGAGCGTATACTTGTATGTACGATATCATCACACAAACTCTTTCAATTTTGTTACATGGACCTCCTTTGTTCCTTGTATGTTTTTAAAGAAGCGCTAAACAAGAATCCAATTGTGTTCCAGTTATATATTTAAAGAAAGTATAAATCCAAAATAAATTTTATTTTGTACAAATTGGCTACTTGTTACTATTTGCTCTTCCAAATGACGCAACTAGTTTAATTGATGAGTCAAAGCCAATTTGTAAACAATTTTGACCCCAAATAGTAGCTAACTAATGGAGAGTAACTAATGGAGAAAATGCAACAGGGTAAGTTATAGCATATCATCATATTATAAACTACTCGATTTTTTTCTCTCCGAAACAGCTGAAACATATTACGTCGTAATTGAATTGGAAGATTGTGCCCACAAAAATTAGTATGCAAGAGGTACAAGTGCATACCAAAATAGGGGAAAATTAATAGTAAACGCTCCATGAACTATTCCAGACCTTAGCACAAAGAAACAGGCGGAGTCGCTCTCCAAACACATTCTTTATTATGCTTCTAGTACCTGCACCTTACCACTGTACCTGGAAGACAACTTAATCAACATATGGCATACAAATGATACTTAAAAACGAATTATGACCGGGAGAGGTGGCTCAGGGTATCTTGATGTCACCGCAGCGCTCTGACCGGGAGGTCCGAGGTTCGCGTCCCGACGGAAGCACGATTTTCGGCACTAGCTTGACGTATTCAGTCACTGTCCGGAGGAGTCACTGCTGTGTTCTGTAGTTTTCCATGGTTTCTCCGATTAATACTAGGGAAATCCCGGGACAGAATCCTAACAAACGGGCCGCGTGCGATCTTTTGTTCCTCTTCCTCGTCCCATCCTCACTCATTACTTGCACGCACACTTACATATATTGCTCTACTAAACTTGGCGCGAGAACAATCGGAAGCTTTTCCCGGAGAGGACGGGGCTGGTGGGAGACACCTGGTTGGGAACAACCCTGCAACTTTACGGGTAGGTCGGCGCCGGGTCTCGTCATCTAGCGGGGAAAGATCACCGCCAACTCCCGCAACAAAAACTGTAGTACACATACGGGACTACACAACCTTACAGTTGATGCGCCCGGAATCACTAATCAATGAAATGGATGAACAAGGATTTGAACCGCGGCAGCGAGAGTGCGCAAGCGAGGCCTAGGCGCTATCCAGCCATTGTTTGTTTTCCAACGTCCACCCTATACATGTTAGTCATTTAGTGACGCGCTGACCAGTATAGACGTCCAATTTCCCTCATTGTGTGAAGATTCCCACGTTCACATTGGTCAAGCGCTTAGATAGCGAAACACTGTTGCTCATTTAGCGTTACGCAGGGGACATGTGTGGTAGACCACGAACGCGAGCAACTTTGTCCCCGCTTTGCTATTATTATTATTATTATTCCATTACATCACGACTAAAGATCTTATGAGTCGGCTGAATATAAAATCTACTCCAGGTTGCAACCAGCTACCTAAGGAGCAGATTCGGTGAATTCTACCTAAGGAGCGATATCAGTGCCTCTACAATTCTTTACGCAAAATGTGGGCTGTTCCAAATAAAGCAATTTCTTGCACTTCCCAGTCTTTGGAATTACCTGGGAGTTTAGACAAGTTCTTACTCAAATTTTGCGGAACAAATCCCAGAGCTCCGATAACTATCGGGACGACCTGTGCTTTTACGCCCCACATTCGGCTGATCTCGATTTCCAAACTCTTGTATTTAAGACGTTTCTCTGCCTCCTTGGTAACGACGTTTTGATCGCAAGGTACAGCAACATCCACAAGTAAACACGATTTTTTCGCCAAATCCCGGATAACTATATCCGGTTTGTTTGCCGCTATCGTGCGATCAGTTTGAATTTGTTGGTCGTACAATATCGTACACAATCCAACAGATGTCACCGGTTTCGGTGAGTGTTCGTACCACTTGGGGCATGTGTTTGGAACTTCGAGGGCGGTACAGATCTGCCAGTGGAGGTAGCTACACACCCTGTCATGTCTTTTAAGGTATTCGGTCTTTGCTAGGATTGGACAAGCTGAGACAATATGATCAATGGTTTCTACTTGCTCCAGGCAAATGCGGCATTTGTCATCTTGGGAAATTTTGAGAACCGCTTTATCATAATGTCGTGTTCTCAAGGCCTGATCTTGGGCAGCTATTACAAGTGCTTCCGATTCTGGCTTCATCCTTCCCCTTTTAAGTCACATAAATGATTGATCTTTATTGATCTGCAATTTGTCCATTCTTTTTAGGTATTGTCCGTGGAGTGGTTTGTCTCTCCACGATTTCTTTAACATTTTTTGTGTCTCACACTTCATGTTTAGCAGCATCAGAAGTTCAGTGTCTGTGTTATTCGACGTGTCTTGCCTAGTTTTCTTCGCAATGTTTCTTGCTACACTAACAATGCCTCTGTTTCCCATTCTTCGGTCAGATTTCATGACCTGCCTCATTAGAGGGTCGTCTTGATGGCTGACTACATACTTACCCAACCCGACTATTGCGTTGTGCCAGGAGGCCTCAATTTGTCTGAGGCCTCTTCCTCCTTCCTTACGTGACACATAAAGTCTATGTATATCAGCTCGAGGGTGGGAAATGTGATGCATTGTTAGCAGTTTTCTGGTTTTTCGATCCATGGTGCGAATTTCTTGCTCAGTCCAGTCCACTAGTCCAAAACTGTATTCGGCTACAGGTACCGCCAAACTACCTATTGCAGATATTTTATTCCTGGAATTCAGAGCGGACTGCAGGACCAGTCTCTCTCCTATAATACTCCCTACGAATTCTCTCTTTCATTCTGTCATTCGAGATGGTTTCACATTCTTCAATGCCCAGATATTTGTAAGTTTTTCCTGGCTCAAGATCTTGAATCACAGTGTGCGTATCAATTTCAATGTTCTCAGACGTTGTGAGTTTCCCTCTTTTTAAATTGATTTTTGCACACTTGTCAAGACTAAACTTCATGCAGATGTCATTGCTAAAGTCATTCACGACAGACAGCATTTGGGAGAGAATCGCTTCATTCTTGGCAAACACTTTCAGATCATCCATGTAAAACAAATGTGATACTGGCCTTTCATCACAACGGAGCTTAAAACCAAAGTCAGCTTGCGACAACTGTCTCGATAGTGGGATCAAACTAATGCAAAACAGCAGAGGGGATAGTGAATCTCCTTGAAAAATACCCCTGTTAATCTGAATACTTCTGGTTTCTACTGCTTCCTTTCCGCTGTGGATTAGTAACCTGGTACTCCACGACTTCATACTAGCCTTGCAAAATTCAATAAGTCTAGGATGAAATCGATAGATCTCCAGGGTCTTCAAAATCCAATCGTATGGTACACTATCAAAGGCCTTTTGGTAGTCAATCCAAGCCATGCTCAAATTACGTTTGCGTTTCTTTACATCATTCAAGATGACTTTATTCAGTAGCAAGATTTCCTTACACCCATAAGAGCCTTTACGACATCCTTTTTGTTCAGCTGGCATTAGATGATTCTTATCTAGATGTCTATACATTTTGTCAGCTATGGCTGAAGTTATAACTTTGTACAGTACTGGCAGACAAGTAATTGGCCTGTAGTTCTTCGCCAAAGAGCTGTCTCCCGCTTTGGGTAGCAAATACGTGATGCCGCGTGTGAGCCATTCCGGGATTTCCTTTGGGTTTTCAAAAATTTTATTAACAGCCTTTGCTAGATGAGAAAGTATTGCTGTTAATTTCTTAATCCAATAAATCTGGATCTTATCAATCCCGGAGGACTTCCAGTTTCCCATGTTCTTAATTGCTTGGAAGAGGTCCTCTTCCGAGAATTGGTGAACATCTTCCACTGTTTCTACAAGTTCATCGGCAGCATCAACTTCAGATTGAAGCCAAGATGCGTCTTTGTTGTAGGATCTGCTCTCTTCCCAGATTCCTGCCCAAAATGCTTCGACGTCATCTTTTGAAGGAGTAATTATTATTATTATTATTATTATTATTATTATTATTATTATTGACATGATAAGGTAATGTGAGGTAATAAGGTGTGAGAGGACTGGGATGATGGTGGGAAGTGGTAGGTGGCATAGTGGGAGTCGGGAGGTGTTCGTGGGATTTTTGAACCATCCCAGCATTCGCCTTATAACCAAGGGAAATTACGAAAACCCCGTTCAGGATGGCCGGCCCAGGGATCGAACCCGGGCCTTCCGATTGCGAATCCAGTGCGCTACACACTGAGCCCCTTCGCTCGGTGTGCAATCCACCAGGTCGCCCGCTGCACTAAAGGCAGGGACAGTGCGCGGCGTCCGAGTGCGTGACAAGGGCGCTGTTCATCAGCGCATCCAGACGCTGCCTCTGGCTCTGCTTCGCGCCTGACCCAGTTCTCGAGGGCGCTTGCTTTCTAGCGGCCGGCTGCTCTGATCGGTAGTTTTCCGTGGTTTCTCCGATCGACACCAAGCGCATGTCGGAGCAGTACCCTAACAAACGAGCCACGGATCGCGCGCGATCTTTCCTTCCTCTTCCTTGCCCTATCATCTCCCCTTATACACACATCCACTACACTACCACACATGCCAGGAGACTGGTCGGGAGCTTAGAGCTTGTTCCGAATGAGGCAGTACCCTGCTGGTGTAAGATACCTGGTTGTGAAAATCCCCGCTAGCCGACGTGTGGGTGGGGCCAGATCACACCATCCCACAGAGTACAAAATACGCACCACACTTACGGGATTAATGACCTTTGCAATTGACGCGCCCGGAAACACGGAATAATTAATCAATGAATTAATAAAGCGAGGTCGTAGGCTTCCGACGTTTCGACCATCTTGTCGAGGTCTTCCTCAGGGCTAAATACATAAACCCGAGCGCTGACTACTCCGGTGCCGACCAGCTCTGAGGAAGACCACGAGAAGATGGTCGAAACGCCGGCAACACACCCTTCGATGCGGCCTCACCCGGACAGCAAAGATCATTTAAATTAATCAAGATAGTTTGCGGCAGGATTGATCGGAGTTCTTCTGTTTTCCTTGCCTCTCATTGCACTACTGATCGATGGTCATTCATATATAATGGCCGCTTGTGCCCTAAAAACTTTATGGTTTTGAAAATAATAGTAATGAGATGTTGAAATTGACGTAAAACCAATGTTCACGTTTCATACATACACTGCAGTAATTTATTTCGCGTGCTCACTTTTCTTCGAAACATTCTTACTCGTACAACATCAGTTAACACTACTTAAAATTATGCATAATGGGTAAATGTGTTCACCTATTTCCAAACGAAATGGCGAAACGTTTTCTTTAGAAAACTAACTTGCTAATAACTTTTTCATTAAAGGTTTCCTATTTTAGTGAAATCATCGTCGATGCAAAGAAGTGATCATCTCTCTTCTACTATAGCAATCTTTTAGGGAGGTAAATTTTAATTATTTCCGGATTAGTAAAATGACGTTTAACTTTATACTCCATGCACTGTCGACTATGCAACTTTCAAATACAGTGAATGTAACCAGTGACAGGTGGGAAAAACTTTGACTGCCTTCGGTGCTGCTATGTACGGCGAGGTTTGCATAATACCTTGTCGCATGTAGCTGTGTATGCGTCAAGGCCGGAGGGGAGTAAGCAGGAGACATATCTTCCCTGATTGGTTATAACATAATTGAGAAACGCATCTTCATAACTCCCGACTCCGTACGCACGTAGTTAATGATCTGTCATATTAATATAGTCTCATTGTAATTATCTTATTTTTTTATTAAATGTTTTCAAAGTCAATAATAATATTCTTCGAGTGTTTTGAGATTATTGGACGTGCTTAATTGTACAGTAGTAATAAATAGATTGATTTTAAATAAAGTATTCAAATAAAAAAAATTACTACTCTGATCATACTAATAACTAATATATATTGTCTATGCATCCAGAACTAGAAATGTACCTCACTTTCCAACACCCAATACATAAAACACAACAAGAAATTTTGTCTTTGTTTTCACTTATGTTAATGCTGATGTAGCTTGCATTAAATCCAAATAATATTTAATGCTTGATGCATTTGATTGCATAGCAAACACCTACAGTTATATGAAGTTAATAACTTTATAATTATGAAGTATAAAATTTACAAATTAATGTTAAAACTCTGTAACCCTTGAGGTTAACTCTCTTCATGAAACTGTCCGATGCATGATACATGTTTTAATATTATTTAAATACTCATTCATGTGTTCACATTTAATGATTATGAAGTTATACTCAATGCTATTTTGAATTAATAATGAAATTGTACAACAAACCACTGTAGTTAAAATGAAAGTTTATTGTCTCGCATGAAACAATAAATTTTCATTTTAACAAATATGATGATTGATTGAAATAATTATAACAGTAAAATCTGAAGATTTTCGTAGTTGTTCATTTCTATTAATTAGTAGAATTCGAAAAGCAGTCGTTCTTTTTAGTTCGATACAAGATACCTCCCTTCTTAGAGTAAATTATCTAAAAACTGAATCAATTTAATGAATTTGAGGTTAATTAGTCGACATAGTCACTGACTAATTTTTATCACAATAAAATTTCATGTAATTGAAGAATCTCACCGTATGATTTTCCCCTTTCAAATTGGTTCATCAGTCCCATAAGTTCATAATATTTCTCCACATACACTCGTACACTCACCACATGCCCTTTATGTACTCGTACATTCACATACCTTACGCATTCCAACCATCCACTCGATCCACTCCACGTCGGCTACTCTCCGACTCTTCGCACCACTCTTTCAGCATGGAGATTACATATCGCGGACCTAGTAACGAATCAGCCATTCGCGATTCGTTCGAGGCAGGCTGAGCCTCCGACTCACTCGCCTGCAATATTGTATTATCCGCGCACATTTTCTTAAGCCCTTGCTTCAATAGTTGTGAGAAGAGTGAAGAGGTTGGTTATTTTGATAAAAGGAATTTTATATCAAATTTGTGGTTCCATTTTCGATGAAAAATAGGTTATTACACAGTAGTGATCATTTCGAGTTATCAGATTTTTGTCTACAACACTCGTTGCTGTAATTTATTCTTAATTCGACTGATGTTGGCATACGAGTAGGGGTAGTTATTCCGAGACTCAAGGAAACGTGCGCATATTATACAAAGAATATTTGACTGTTCTTTATGGCTTTCAGTTCCAATCGTGTATTTAATGTCCTAGAGAACCTTCAGATAGATTCTATACTGTTTGAGAAAATACTAAGCCAAATATTCCTAACGTCGCCAGCAGACAAGCTGTCTCCTGTAGCGTCGCGAGGTGGCGCACGTGCCGTTTCGCTGGAAAGCCCGGCCTTAAGCCGGATGGGGGATGGGGGTGGAATGCGGCGGCGCCTCGCCGGCGCGCGCCGGGCAGGAAATCCCAGCCTCAAAATAGCCAGGACAACTGAGCGTGCCTGAGTGCGAGTCCATTGATGAAGGCTGCTCTCTGCTGAGGGCTGGCTTGCGAGCCGAATGACGCCCGCCGCTGGTAGAGTGGGGGACGAGCCGTGGAGTATTTATTGCGGCGCCGACATGCGCTCGGGGGATACGCTAGTGAGTCGAAAGACGTGAGGTATCTCCGTGCAACCTTGCACGTTTTGGCATCCGGCCATGTAACATCTAGTTACGGGGACTAATGTCCGACAGCTCGCACTTCGCGCAGCTTCTCATGCTCTCGAGCAGAGGCACTGGGCTCAGCCTAGGGACGGTCGCGGGGTTTCGCGGCTTAGAGAATAGAAAGGTTGCCTAAGGTTTTCAATTTTGTAACATTTTCTTGTAATTTATTATTGTAAATATACTGTACATACTATTCAGAATCTGTCGTCTGTGCTTTTCATGTCCAGTACGCCACAGACTCGGAACCTTTCTTTTCTAAAACTGGTGGCAGCGGTTATCGTAAACTCACGCCGGAGTGCCGCAGTTTTTTTTTCTAAAACTGGTGGCAGCGGTTATCGTAAACTCACGCCGGGGTGCCGCAGTTTTTTTTCTAAAACTGGTGGCAGCGGTTATCGTAAATTCACGCCGGGGTGCCGCAGTTTTTTTTCTAAAACTGGTGGCAGCGGTTATCGTAAATTCACGCCGGGCTACCGCAGTTTTTTTTCTAAAACTGGTAGCAGCGGTTATTGTAAACTCACGCCGGAGTGCCGCAGTTTTTGTCTAAAACTGGTAGCAGCGGTTATTGTAAACTCACGCCGGAGTGCCACAGTTTTTTGTCTAAAACTGGAATAGTACGCGTAAAGACAGTGTACCGCAGTTAAAGGTGCACACGCGTCGTAATTACGTGGCGCCGGCAGAGTCGTGCACGCCACGAGAAACCGAAAGTGCGGTAATTCGGTACGGTAGTTTCGGGGCGGTACAATCCGACTCGGAACCTTTCTTTTCTAAAACTTGGAACTGGAATTGATATTGGTACTGGAACTGGAATTGGTATTGGTACTGGAACTGGAATTGGTATTGGTACTGGAACTGGAGCTGGAACTGGTACTGGAACTGGAGCTGGTATTGGTACTGGCACTGGAAGGAGACATCCCGGACGGACCAGAACGAGAGGAAGGAAGGAGGCCAGAACACCGGATCCAGAAGGCGCTGGCGCTCACGCGACACCGAGGTCAACTGAACGTAAGTGTGTTTTTTGTACTGGCCGGGGATCAATTCAGGCAAAATGTCTTTCTTAGCGGGTTATAGGAAAGAGGTGCTTGTTAGGGTCGCGACGGAGATGGGGGAAACGTTGGAAGGGAACGAGACGATAGTTAGATTAAAATCTATCATCACGGAAAGCGAGCAGTACGATGAAATATTCGTGAAACAACTTGCTGATCAGGAGAAAGAACAGGTCGCAGAAGCACGCGAACTTGAATTAAAAGAGCAGGAAAGATTACACGAACTCGAACAACGGCAGTACGAACTCGAACGGCTGAAATTAGCTAATCAGGCTACCTCGCGCGAATCTTTAGGTAGTAGAGATTCGGGAAACAGAAGTAGTATCCGTATCAGCCATGTTATGGATAAATTCAAAGGCGAAGGTGAGGATATTACCTTGTTTTTAAGTGTATTTGAGGCGCATGCTCGTCAGCTCGACATTGCGCCGGTAGAATGGGTCAGTCAATTAATGGGATTGCTTCCCAATGAAATAAATACATGGTTAGTTGTAGGATCAGATTCTTCAGAGCAGGATTATAATCAAATCAAAACGCAGCTTTTGGATATGTACAAATTCACGCCTGAAAAATGTCGTCAGATGTTTTGCAGTCATGCAAAGGGTGCGAAAACTACATGGAATGTTTATGCTCGCGAACTGACAAACTATTGCCAGAAATGGATTTCAGGGTTGAAAGTTGAAACTTATGATCAATTATTAGATTTGATTGTCACCGATCAGATGAAACGGAAGGTGCCGGCGGACATACGTGCCCATTTCGTAGATGTTTGGGGCGAGGTTTCGCAGTCCCAAGATCTGGCGCGTAGGCTGGACACCTACGAAAACAATAGGTCTAGTGCGTATAGGAAAGATTTTTCTAAGGTTAATCACAAGAAGCCTGTGGGGGAACAAAAGTGGAAAAAGGTGACGGAGAGCGTGCCCTCCACTTCTAAGCCCGCAGCGCCCAAGGCAGATAGGAACGCGGAATTCGACAAGCCGCAGGAACGCACGTGCTATTTATGTAAAAAACCGGGGCACATTAAGAAATACTGCCCTCAGCTCAAATCAAGCGAGAAAATGTGTCACGTTGTCGACACCAGTGCGCAGGAATTGTTGCTCCCACACACATTTTTTGGCACGGTTTGCGGAAATCCTATTTCCTTCTTACGAGATTCTGGGGCGACGGTTGATCTGATCAACAGCAAATACGTCAGGCCGAATCAATATACCGGCGAATCCGTATGGGTTAAGCAGCCCTTGGACGAGGCGCCGAAAAATCTACCGGTAGCTAAGGTAGAAATCGTAGGCCCGTTCGGTAAGCTTGTTACCGAAGCCGCAGTCGCGAAAAATTGCGACTTAGAATATTACATTCTGAGTAATCGATCTGCCACGCTTCTCTCGGAAATCAGGCAAGGGTTTTTAGAACCGCAGTTTCTTTGTGCGGTGCGAACCCGTGCCCAGACGGCGGCCGGGCAGGGCGACGGGGTGGGGCCGGAGGCGATGGCGGCGGCGCCAGGCAACGCGCCGGCCGCCGAGCGCCCTGGTGACGCACCGGTTGCGGTCATGAACGAGGCTTTGGGGGAAGGAGCGGTCGAGCTAGGCGTGGTCGTAGGAACAAGTCGTGCGCGCGACGCACCCCAAAAACCTGCGTCGGACGCGAAAGCTCCCGACGAGGAAACTTGTGTCTTGTTAGGCGAGGTAAATGACCCGGGCAATGTTGTTGAAAACAACGCGGAATTTGAAGTAGATTCCGGGAGCGTTGCATTGTCCCGTTTAGACCCGTCCGAATTTGCGAAAGCTCAGAGACAGGATGAAGAGCTCTTACCGCTATTCGAGCTAGCCGAAGGCCCAGAAACGGAACGGCGCGATTATTTTATAGAACGCGGCCTTTTGTTCCGGAAACGGCAGAGCAAGCGCGGTGAGCAATTCTCCATGCTTGTGACTCCGCGGGTGTATCGTGGCACCATATTGAAGCTTTGCCATGAAGTCGCCCACGGTCATTTAGGTGTCACAAAAAGTAAAGACGCGATGGCCAAGTATTTCTTCTGGCCGAACTGTTACAAAGATATGGAAAATTACGTACGTAGCTGCGATAGTTGCCAGCGCGTAGGTAACGGCGGCGAGAAGCTTCGCGCGCCTTTAAAAATTGTACCTATAACGGGTGAGGCGTTTGAGAAAGTGAATGTAGATGCTTGTGGCCCTTTTCCCGAGTCTGAGTCAGGAAACAAGTTCATACTAACTGCAATGTGTTTAGCAACAAAATATCCCGAGGCTATTCCCATACGTGATCTGACGACGGTCACGGTCATTGAAGCTTTATTAGATCTGTTCAGTCGGATTGGATTTCCGCGAGAGCTTCAAACAGATCAGGGAACTTGTTTTACTAGCACTCTGATGGCGGAATTCGCCGAGAGATTTTGCATTAGATTAATTAGAAGTTCGCCTTATCATCCGCAATCTAATGCCGTAGAACGGATGCACAGAACCATGAACCGGTTGATGAAGGTTCTTTGTTTAGAGATGGGGACTGACTGGGAGTGCCAGCTTCCTGCAATTATGTTCGCGTTACGCACGAGTGTGCACGAATCGATAGGTTTTTCTCCAGCCGAGTTAGTCTATGGGAAAAATCTCCGCACACCCATGACGCTGCTTTACGAAAAGCTTGCGGGTGCAGCAGAAAGCGAAGAGAGCACGGTGGTTGAGCACGTGTTCAAGTTGATTAATAGACTGAAGCGTTCGCGTGAACTTGCCCATACCAAAATGGCGGAAGAACAACGCAAGCGTAAGGTGTGGTACGACCGCAAGGCGATCTCGCGCAGTTTTGAAATAGGCGCGAAGGTGCTGGTTTTGGCGCCTAACAGAACGCGGAAACTCGCGGTGCAGTGGGTCGGGCCAGGCGAAGTTCGGGAGAAAATGTCCGAACACAATTACGTAGTTCAGATGCCGGGGCGGAAAGAACCACGCGTGTATCACATCAACATGATGAAAAAGTATCACCAACGTACTGAATACGTGAACTTTCTCGGTTCTGCGACGGTCACTGCCGCAGGCGAGGAAGACGCGTTAGACCGCTACGCGTTAAGATTAGATTCCGACGACTTTGACGCGGAAGAAATGCTAAACGATACTAAGGTTGAACCCGAGTTCCGCGAAGCACTTAAAAATGTCATTTGTAAATACAGGTGTATTTTTAGTGAGAAACCTGGTCTTACAGATGTAACGACCATGGACATTGAATTAACTGACACTGATAAAGTAGTCCGAAGTGTACCCTACCGCATGTCGCCGAGACAAACTAAGATATTGCGGGAAGAGGTGGACAAAATGCTTCGCGACAACATCATTGTGGAGGCGGAGAGTGATTATACGTCTCCTATGATCCTGATCGAGGCCCCGGGCAAGTCTCCACGGCCCTGCATAGATTTTAGGCGCCTCAACGAGATTATTAAAACAGATTACTTTCCGTTACCCAATCTCGAAGAACGGATTGAACAGGTAGCTGCAGCTAAAATCATTAGTGTGTTAGATTTAAGTAAGTGTTTCTGGCAGATAGGTCTTACGGATAGGGCGCAGAGATATTCGGCGTTCGTGACCAGTTTCGGCACGTATCGACCGCTTAGGTTACCCTTCGGGATAAAGAACGGCCCTTATCAATGCTGTAAAATCATGGGCACTTTGCTAAAAAACTGCCAAGAATTCGCGGTACCGTACCTTGATGACATCGCGGTTTTCAGTAACACTTGGCAAGAACACATTCGGCACCTAGATACGGTCTTTAGTATATTGAAATCCGCCAAATTGACAGTGCAGCCGCGCAAGTGCTTGTTTGCGCGGGCTAATGTAAAATATCTTGGTTACGTCGTCGGTAACGGGAAATTGCGGCCGGCCGAAGCCAAGATACAAGCAATCCAGAACTTTCCTAGACCAGAATCAAAGAAACAAGTGCGTTCTTTGCTCGGATTGGTAGGATATTATCGACGCTTGATACCCGGGTTTGCGGAGAAAGCGGCGGCACTGACAGATGCGCTGCGGGGACGCGAGCGCCAGGGTAAAGTCGTCTGGACAGAGGCATGTGAAAAGTCTTTCAATGAGTTGCGACAAGCTCTTAGCGAAAAAACAGCGGTATATGCTCCTGATTATAGCAAGGAATTTCGAGTTCAAGCAGATGCATCTCAGAGAGGCTTAGGCGTGGTTCTCTACCAAGTAAATGACGAGGGAGTAGAACAACCTGTTGTTTTTCTAAGCCGTAAATTAAGTGATACAGAAACTCATTATGGCACCTCAGAACTTGAGTGTTTGGCTCTTATTTGGGGGTTGGATAAACTTAAGATTTATCTCGACGGGCAGGCCACAATTCAGGTCGAAACCGACCACAACCCGTTGGTCTGGTTGCGTAATACGTCTGGCAAAAACCCCAGATTATTACGCTGGTCCCTTTTAATTCAGCACCTCGATTTACGCATCATGCACAAAAAGGGCTCAGAAAATGTTAATGCAGATGCGCTTAGTCGCATGTTTGATTATGTGAATTGATCCACAGGCGAGTGTAGGGAACACACACGTTCATGACATGTATAAATGTCGGTGAAATTCTATGTAAATAATTTTATAAAATTCAAGGGTAAAATTGTTTTGTTATTGTGATCATTTTTATATGTAGATACATACATGTGTCAATAAATTCAGTTAAGAACGGCACATGATGTATATAACGAATTCCACAATTATTATGTAATACTTCAATGCAACGTAAATGTTTTGTATTTTATATTTCAGGTTTTCATGTAATGCAAGAGGCGTCAAGAATTATCATGTAATATTTCAATGTAAAGTAAATGTTTTGTATTTCAGGATTTTATGTAGTTCAAGATGCGTCAAGAATATTTATGTATGTAAATAGATGTAAGGTTTAAATGTAAATGGCAACATAGTTAGGAAAAAACGGGGGGACAGCCCACAGATTTATTTCACAAATTTTGACTAGATAGGGTTTTGATATTATTATGTTCATGTAAAAAATTATGATGTAATGTCTCAGGACCAGGTACTTTAGCTAGCAGAATTTTTTTCCTGGGCATATTTTGCTGCGAAAAAAAATTCTCACCCCCGGCATGGGAGGGTCTGTAGCGTCGCGAGGTGGCGCACGTGCCGTTTCGCTGGAAAGCCCGGCCTTAAGCCGGATGGGGGATGGGGGTGGAATGCGGCGGCGCCTCGCCGGCGCGCGCCGGGCAGGAAATCCCAGCCTCAAAATAGCCAGGACAACTGAGCGTGCCTGAGTGCGAGTCCATTGATGAAGGCTGCTCTCTGCTGAGGGCTGGCTTGCGAGCCGAATGACGCCCGCCGCTGGTAGAGTGGGGGACGAGCCGTGGAGTATTTATTGCGGCGCCGACATGCGCTCGGGGGATACGCTAGTGAGTCGAAAGACGTGAGGTATCTCCGTGCAACCTTGCACGTTTTGGCATCCGGCCATGTAACATCTAGTTACGGGGACTAATGTCCGACAGCTCGCACTTCGCGCAGCTTCTCATGCTCTCGAGCAGAGGCACTGGGCTCAGCCTAGGGACGGTCGCGGGGTTTCGCGGCTTAGAGAATAGAAAGGTTGCCTAAGGTTTTCAATTTTGTAACATTTTCTTGTAATTTATTATTGTAAATATACTGTACATACTATTCAGAATCTGTCGTCTGTGCTTTTCATGTCCAGTACGCCACACTCCATTGAAACCTTCCAACATAGTGATAACCCTTACTTTTCTCACATTTTCTCATGTTTTCGGGCATATCCTCCCCTTCATCCTTATTCATTAAATCAGAACGTCTTGCCCTGCCCTGTCTGAACGTCTTGCGAGTCCCAACTCATTAATCCATTGATAACCATTTGTCATTTCTTCCTTTCTTCCCACGGATAGCATCCACAACCTTCTTAGCTCTCACTTTCCTATATCTCAATATCTCTCCTCCAAAAATATCTTCCAGTAAAATTTAAAAAGAACCGTTTTTAAAAAATGTAAAAAAATACTTTATCTGTTACCACAACTATTTGAATAATACATTCAATTTAATTTGTATCTTTTATTTTAAAAATCTATTAAAAAATTCTAATAAACATTTTATTAATCATTTTACCAGAAGTAATTTTGCTACAAATTACAGTGTCAAAGTTTAAAATATTAATTTTAATAAGGTAACTGTTACAGGTATAAAATTACAAAAATATATTTGTATTCAAACAAATATTGTTTAATTTTGAACATTTTCAAGAGATGGGAACACGAATCCCGTGCCCTTCTCCTTGGAGCTGCCCTTGCTTCTAACGCCAGCCTCCCCCCTCCAACGGCAAAGGCGCGGGTGCGTGCGTGCCCCGCGCGGGCGCTGCGTGGCCCGCCCATCTCGTCCGCCCGCGGCACGCCCTCCTGCCCCGCGTGTTATATATCGCGGGCGCGGGGTCCTCGCGCGCGCGCGACCGCCCCGAAAAGCGGAGACAAATCGCGCATAAATCGTGCGAGGTGACGCGCCGCCGTGATATATGGCCGTCACCGGAGCCCCACGCTGGGCGCCAGGCCAGCGGCCACGCCGCCGCACCGGCCACGTCCGTTAAGCCTCTTCAGCGAAAGCTATTTCCCTAGACATCAAAACGTTTATGCTATATTTGTGCCTCTCAAATATACACAAAATATTGTAAGAATTACTAGTTCATTGCTGTGTGTTTACGTACCTGAAACAAAACACGTAATGGTATACTTAATATCCTTGCGGGCCTTTCTGATTCTTTATGCCCTAGGGCCTTTTGAATACTTTATGGCCCGCTCTAATGCCAACACAAGACATACAATTTTTATGAATTTGATTTTGTAAAGTTAAGATGCAAGCAAATATAATAAAGTAATGGCATAATGCTCCAATAAGTAAAATAACTCGTTATAAATCGTATTTTGCTTAATTGATATGAAAATTGCAATTTTCGGATGTTCTCGTGAATTTATAATTACCATCGATCACATACATTTTACGTATCACCTTTTTTAGAGACATAATTACTGAATATTCTTCTTGAGTAGTAGTACTAGTATAGTAGTAATAAGATATATAAGACACATCGGCTAACACCTTCGAGATGTTATTTTTTGTGTTATGACATAGAATATGTCTAAATAACTTTTGGCAATAGAGGCTAATAACATAAAAGTGCAGTTTCAAGAGCGCAATTTGCACTGTTATTCACACTGGTAACTTTCATATACACCATAAACAATTTCATATATTTCTCGAGATTTTAATGGAAACCCCTGTCCGTAGTTTTGTTAGCTTTTGCGATAACTTCCGCAGGAACTTCACAATAGTCTTTCATTTTGTTCGAAAAAATCAGTCCAATAACGTTTATGCAATAGTAATTAGATATATACTGTTTTGTTTATCTGACGTCATATTGACAAATGACTATTACAATGCGTCTTTTCACTTTAGGCGCATGAAATGTTATAAAAGGCTTCGAATTCTCGTTTTATTCAGCAACGAACTAGGAAACCATAAAGTTGTGTATGCACCACGGGGAAAAACACCTACTTAACGCCCTTGATACATAAATAACTATTTCGTGCTCCGACGGATTCTTTCACCTGACTCGTCCTTAAACGACAAAACTACTTCAGGAAACACTTTTTCAAAAGTATTTAATTTTTTGGGCAATTTTTGTTTCGTTTATTCAAATATTTTAAAATTATTTTCTGTTTTATTCTCAAAAGTGGCTGGCTTAATAACAAGCTGTGAAAGACAATTCGACAAAAATATTTTACTTGATAACCAGAATATGGCACTAGGTTTGAGTTTTTCATATGTTTAATTTGTTTCTGCATTCACGGTTTTTATTTCCTTGCTCAAAATTCCGCATTTTCAAAAACGCTCGAACATTTTCTCAAGAATGCTCCACATTTTTAATTTTAACTTTTTGTAGAGATAGTGCTAAATTTACTGAATAATATGACATAAACGCTATTTTGCTGCATTCTTTTGTTGTTTTTCCAAAAATTACACAAATTTATTCAGAAACGCTGAAACGACATTTTCCCAAAAAATGGATACAAATTTTTCAACGAAAATTTTCATGCCGGACCAGGTTTCACTCTTTTACAATATTCTTAAAGTCAAATTTGAGTTCTACCATTACAGGGCCGAAAAACTGAGAAAATATTTTTTTAAAATATCCTTTAGTCTGCAATACAAGGCAACTGGAAAAAAGGTGGGTCAAATTTGAAAAGCTGGCTCAGGCCAAAGAAGTTGCATTAAAATTTTCATTTTTTAAACATTTGTATAACGCTTTGAGTTGTAAATTCACCCACAATTAGGAATTTTTAATTAGTGGGAATATTAACTCTCGCATAAATTGCTTGTAAATTATATTATTATTTTAACATTTGCTATTAATTTACAACAGAGTTTCCAATGTAAAATTTCAATGTATAAATTTTGCTAAACACTGATGAATGGTTAATTAATTTATTTAACTGCAAAAAATAGAAAAAAAATGTATGAGACGATCTCTGGGGTGAATTGCATTCTGAGTACGTTTTCTTGAGCTCTGGAATCCTTATCGTAGCTATGACATTTAATTAAGTAAAAATGTAGCAACGAGCGTTAACGGCAACAATTAATAATAAAATCGCATTATATTAAAATCTATATCTATACTAATGTATAAAAACAGAAGTTCTTCGACTTACAACGCAATAATCTCTGAATCTACTGAACGATTACCGATGAATTTTTTGTGATAGCTTCCTTTAACAGTCTGGAGTACTAGAGGCTGTGATTTATAATCATAAACCTTAATATATTTACAAAATAAACACGTTTCTGGACATTTTTAGTCTAGCGTTACATTATAGATTCAAGAGTGCATCAGTGTTAATAGTTTAGCTTCGCGCCACCAGAAGATTATTGAGATCTACTACTGATTTCATCAATGTACAGAATTGCGTATTTAGAGGACTGTTTATTTATTTTTCACAATCAGTTGTCTAACCTGCAATAATTCTGAGTTTTTTCCGCTTTATTTATAAAAGTACCTTGAATATTGATTGCGTATGTGCGTGGGTGCAAGTATACAAGAGACTAAATGTTTGGAAGAGATCATTTTCTGATGGATGTGTTTAACATTGCCGTAAAAAGGTATGAATGCACACATGTTTAGTTGTAGTAAATTAAGAATAATTATTATGTATTTGCAGATTTGATGAGCGACAGTGCGATTTACGTGTTATTCTGAAACTGACAGTGGGATGCATGATTTAGAGAAGTGTTTTAATATAGTAGAAAGTGGGATAGTAGAGCGTGGGATAGTAGAGAGTACCTTTGGGTGTTGAAGGAATGATTAAATTCATGAAAGTTCGGCAATAATATAATTTTCAGTAAAGCAGCAGTATAATGGAAGTAAAATGGTATTAGTAAATAGCTATTTGAAGGAATTTAATGTGTGACATCGCTGATGTTCAAAGTTGTTAGTTTAAACAGAAAAAGTGTTGTCAAGCCGGGATCCAAAATTCGGAATCTGTGATCTTATAATCGCATAAGTGGTTAATGGCCCCTTTCAGTCAGCCACAATTTATCAAGAATCCTAAAACAGGTACTAGAATCCAATTAAAATTACTTCAATTATTTCTGAACGTCGACTGATGCGACAAGATCAATTTCAAAATTTTCTTTATAAATATGCGAGAAGAAAAAAATATGAAAAAGAGTGAGGTTTACAATGTGGCAATTGATTGAAAGTTTCGGTATAATATATAAAATTTCACAAACAGAATATACGTAAGTACATGCATTTTATTGTTTAGTTTAGATTTGTATTATTTTCAATTATAAAGAGAGAAAAGTTTGGGGGCGGGAACCCTAATAGGACTAAAATTTAAATATTTTTTGGTGAGAAGTGTTTTAGTTTGTACGGGAGACCAGGTATTTCCATATTGGAGCAAGGCAGAGAGAGGTGGGATGGGGCGCAAGGAATATACAGTAGAATAGATAGAAGTAGGCTCTGCCTTATGGCGGGAATGGCGAGATGGAATGCATCTTCTGTTTAATTCAAAATTATTATAAATACCCACGCGGAGTTCTTCAGCTTGTCTATTTGTAAAGGTCAATGAGCTATATATTTTCGCTATTTTCCTTTGTCGAGCCCTAAGTGAAGGAATCGTCTTAACTCCCTTGAGAACATGGAGAACAATTATTTGCATAACTATTTCTCACTGAGATCTAGAAAATGTAAAATGATGAAGATGAATTTAAGCCCCGAAGTAAAACAAGAGGCCATCTCAGCATTTTCTCAATGGATCAAAGAAAAGTATACAAAAGACTGAAAAAGAGAATGTTCATATAGAACTGGGTACTGTGATAAGGCATACAACCCCGCTTGTAGTTTGAACAGGAAAAACGTCCTCAAGCCTTATAGTTAAGATGTCATTGTATCCATATAGGACGCTTAGAGCCAAAGAATACGCGTTGTTAGGACAACCGATCAACAAGTTATATTATTCCATGCTTGATGACAGAACACTATTCATTTGTGAAGCACGGCCCCGAGGAAAAGGAGGGAAGGTGACATTGGAATTCATAGTTCTGTAAAAATATTGAAATAATCACTCTCTCGCCAGCCACCGACTAAAACGGATGCATCAAACGGAACGGTAAGAATATTATTTCAGTTGACACTGGGTATGCCTAATGATAGGGAAGCGGGGACTCATAATTAATTTTGACAGCTTTGTATCGCATTAATTAAGAAGACAAAGCAAGTAATTAAGAAGCACTTTCATTTCAGTTGTAAACTGTAAGTTGTAACTTAAAATAAACTCCGTGTTCGAGGGAATTATAATAGAATTGATCCGTAGATGGGAAGGATTTTTAACAAGTTGGATTAAAGAATGATAGCCCCGCGTTGGTGTTTCATCCAAAGCACAGACAGGGCAAGTCGTGCTCGCGAATTATCTTAGTTAAATTTATTGAATTCTATGAAAGTACCGAATAATTTAGAATATTCCGGGAACATTTGTTAACTTCTCTTGCTGTTAGACAAAATCAAGATAGGAAGGACACCAACGAGAACATCCTATGGACATCAAACCCGAAGATGGGGAAGTGAACCGAGAAGTTATCATTGCGCGCGAAGATCACAGTAAGCCTATGAAATTTAATCGAAACCGTACGGGACCTTAAGTATTGTACAAAGGAAAGTTTAATTACACCGTTGATGAGTTCAATAGAAATTTGTAATAGTATCATAACGAATGTTAAATCCTTAGTATTGAAAAAAGAGAAGGCTGATAATTTGAAGTAGTTGCCATCAATTCCATAACAGGTTTCAACCAATAGAACTTCCAGAAATCCCAATTCTGTACAGAGTTGTACGTCTACATATATAAGGTAAAAAGGTAAAGATCAAGACCCACGAGAAAAAATCACGGTAGTCATGGTTGAATATCAAGAAAGTTAACGTGAATAGCAGAGCAAAATAAACTTAAATTAATTATAACATGAATAAATGCAACATTAGTCGGGCAATGAAACTAAGTAAGCGGAATGAGTGGAATGAAACAGTTATTTCACAAATTCAGAAATTAATTCATTAAATAAAAGTTAAAATAGAGAAACATCACAAATGGCTGCCCAACGTTGGGCGCCAACGCAGATAATAGGTTATTAAAATAAGTAAAAACTTTACAGTACTTGTATGAATATATGAATGACTGCAGTCGGCTACGCTACGAACCTATGCTATCATAGGTGGAAGACCCTCGAAAAATGAAAATGGACATAAAATACAGAATCATTTTGTAGACAGCGGTGTACGAAACGACTTGTGTACCTTGGGCACGGAAATCGAGTTTTACGAGCCTATCGGACGCATCGTTTCCGAGATATTCGCAATGGTAGCATCTTGCAGCAAAACAAATGTAGCAGGATGCACGTGCGCCTGAAATTTTTCTCGTGTCATAATCATAAAATTCTTAATTTCTCATCTTCAATCTACTTAATGTACCACTGAGGTATAATTCTCTATCGAACATAGCACAGTTATGAGGGTTTGTGTTGATGGTGTCTTATAAACCATCATACGTTTTTGAAGTATTATACTACGAAGAGGGGATTCTCATACTTCCGTCCGGTTATTTATCATGCAGTTCCCTTCTCAGACCTTTATCACTAACTCTAGTAGACGATAATCATGAATCAAGATTACCCTTCACTTCTGTTACAGGAAACTGCTCATGAAAGCGTATTACTATTTACATTTTTTCAATTCAAATCCATATTTTTCCATCACCAGTCACAGTTAAAATTCCCCTCCTGCCTTCTATCATTTCAAAGGTCCAGCACCTGAACGGAGAAGTGTCTCCGCGGTCCTTTTGTACTCCCTCGATGCCTCAGCGGCGACACGCGGCCGCCGGGTCGCCCCGCCACCCACGGAGCCTCGGCCTCCGCGGGATTTTCCTATGGAAGGAAAAACCACTTGTCGAGTCTTATTGGGAACGGTCATCAAGTCTTAATGCGCTTAAAGTAAACGAGCACATCCTGCACTTAAGATCTCCAGACACCTGTAACCGAACACGTTGATGACCACGTGTCCTACAAATCTTACGGGGGACAGTGTAATGGAAGGATGAAACCGAAGTTGCTCCAACCGACACGGAATACGACGTTCTTCCTGACAAGTAATGTGTCACACAAGGCAAACCCGCGGTTCCCTGCACGTCAAGACGGTAGGACGGTAGTATTTATGAAAGAGTGACATCGAAATTTATATGCCGTGAACCTGTTCCGTGAATAATTTCGATATCTTCCCTATTCACGATGCAGGGCGTCTTCGAAGCCTATCGACTCGTGTAAAAACTCCGAGCGCTTACGCGGAATTTGCATGCGGGCCGCCAACGCACGAAACGTAATTAGAGGAGATGGCACGAGAACCTGAGAAGGGGGCGGGGCAAGGGCACAAAAAGCAAAGGACGGAGTGCTATAAATAAAAGGACAAAAAGAAGCGAAGGGAGGAGGGTCAAGAATGAAAAAGAAAGACGAACAGTAATTCAATATTAGAAGGAAATGAGCGTAAGCTTAGACGCCTCCCAGAGGCAACGGCAGCGAAAGTAAATAACAAAAGTGCCCGCACACCCCGGCGCCGCCACGGCGACGCGATGGGGCGGTTGGCGGCGGTGGAACAAGGGAACAATCTTCCTCCTGCCGATCCCCGATGGCCGAGACCGCAAAGACAGTAGTGTCGTAGCGATCTCCGATTGAAGGGCCGCGGGTTCGAATCCCGCCTCGAGTATGGTGGTATTTGTATTTGTCCTTTAACCCCCTATCATCACCAAATCGTTTCATCCTCATACCATACCATTAAACCCAATACTGCTCGCTAATGACCAAGATGTTGATACGCCCTTAAATAAAAAAATCTTCAACTAGGATTTGCGGCAGGTCATAGTGTTGTTTTTTGAATGCGTCATTGTTTTTCTGTTGTCCAAGGATAGGTCTCTGGAAATTAATCCATTGAAGCCCGCCCGCACCGTGCGGTGGTATCTATTGTATTTTGGTATTTGACACAAGTGTGCGCTATGGGTTCTTTTTATTCAACGAATATTTACAATCTATTTTAAAGGTGAAATAATCAATAAAAACTGTGGAGGGAGTTATTAACAATATAAAAGGAACTGAAAGTAAGAAAGTCACCCATTGGTCTTTTTCTTGGTATTCTTCATAAATCTATAAAAAAAACGATCATTACAACATTTTTACAACACCGCTACCATCTGTTTTTGAACACTCATGTTCGCCGCCAGGGAGCGAGGAAACAACGGTCTCGGTCAGTTTATCCGTTATTTCTCGTTAATCTCGGCCGTTCCCTGGGTGAGCAAAACTGAATCTGATTAGGTTGGGGATAGTCCCAGAAATTTTTAAGTTTATGAGCTTTTAGAGAGCGCTTTTTTACAAGACGTGTAAGCGTGACACGACACATCCTTTCCACCTTCTGAATATCCACAGTTCCCAACCAGTCTTGAACTTCTGAACTTAAGGTTGAAGAATCCAGGGGCTAACTCCCACAGCAATGAGTCCAGTTTTGTTTTAAATATTGAAATTATAGTACTTTAAATATTTTGACCACCTTCTTTGTATTACATTACTTCAAGTTAGATTTTTGTCTGTGACTAGTAATTGCTCTACTACAGGCAATCTTTGAGATACAGAACAAAACGAAAAGTGCTGCGGAAAGGTGATATAATATCTGTAGCTTGATACAAGAAGAGGGCTTATTAACGCATCAACTTAATTTTATATATAGTTCTAGTTTTTGCTCGTTTCTGATCATCGTGCTTGGAGTAGGGGTCACCAAATAAGCTAAATCTTCACTAAACTCTTCCCTCCGCCTGAGCACGGCCAGTTTCCCTACAGGTTCCCCGATTATTCAGATCACAAATTCTCCGCATGTTCACCACATGGTCCCTTGCAGGTTCAACGCATGTTCTCTTCCAAGTTCACATTTTACCGCCTGGTAAGGTAGTAAGTTATCAATGTAAATATAATATAAGAAGAAAGATAATAATGTGCCAGTGATCCCCTACATTAGGGTGACCAGTTTTTTGTATGGCATAAAACAGTACATTTCTAAAATATGGTAAAAAATGGGACAAAATAGGATACGAGTTTACAAAGGTAATGTGCTTCATATGTGACTGCACTGCTTCACTGAGACAAGTGCAAATTACTTTTTATACGAAAAAAGATATATTCTAATAACCAACTTATGAACAACCTGTTGAACTTGAACTTGTGGCTTCTCATTCAGGAAGATCACTATGAACTTTGTACTTATCAGAAGATTTGATACCTTGCAAGAGTTTGAAATTACTTAAGAACAGGTTGTAGAATTCCTTACAGCAGAATTTACAAAATTTTGAAAATGTCCGGGGGCTTCGTGTAAAGTACCCCCAAATTTTGAGGAAAGTTTTTCAAAATCTCAAAGCTTCGACAGGATTTTTTCAATTTGAAAAAAAAACTACGTATGGTTTAGGCGCTAGTGGTGTTCACAGATGGACAGACGGGCGGATGGACGGACTGACGGACGTTTTGCTTTCGATTGGTTTTTCGCTATCAAGGACCCACAAAACAGGGATTCAGGCTACACCACGTGTTAGGGCACTTTGTTTATTTAGCAACTGCATTTATCCACTTTTTCGTTATCATGGCCCGGCAATGATTTAGTCTGCCAAAAAGTCGTCATTTTTTCGCGCAACATTACGTAACTTTCCATATACTACGCATATTACTCCGTTTATACTTGGTGAAATATAAATTGAATATCCTTGTGTACATCATTGCAAACAAGAATATGACGACCTCAACTTTATGTACATGCCATTAACAACCTTTCTCAGATTTCACACACTGTTTTACTACAACAACACCAAGTACAAGAGTACACTAATAAACATCTTAAATGTAACTTTATATGATAATTGTAACGCCTTCCCTCACATCAGACCATGCAAACGCTCATTAATTTACTGAATAAGTACACGTCCTAAAATTTATTTTCTTCAATAAATCAACAAGAACGAAAATACCACCCAATACATCAGTGTTTTTTTATAAAAACAATATCAACATTGCGCAAGTTCGTTTGAATATTTAACATCAAGGATCATACACCTTCGTGAATTTACATTAATATAGTGCTTGGTTTGCCTCGGTTGATATGAAACTCTTACAACGCTTACATGGCGCCGGGTACGAGAGTTCGACCAACTGTGCGAATATATCCACAGGTTATATGGCGTCGCACATACCTTAATGTTTTACCGTCCTCAGCGTTCACGCGTTTAGGAACAACGGTATACCACTCATAGTTGGCTCCAATTAGTGCGCTTTCCCACCAGCCATCCTCGATTTCAGAGAGCATGAGACTCTACGACAGGCCTGCTCCCGCGGGCATTCTACACTTGCGAACCAGTGCCGAAAGTGCGCGACAGTGCGAGCCAGTGCGCGACAATGCCGAAAGTGCAAGAAGTGGTGAGTAGGAAGTTTTGCGGGGAGGGGAGAAGTCTGACGTGGCAATACGCGGCGCGTAGATTGAATGCCTGGGCGTCTAATAATGATCCATGCTGCAAAATTATATGCCCACTTGTTTAAATGGATTATGTCTAGTATTTTAAGTTACAAGGGCCATAATTCACTGTTAACGTTCTTATACTGCTGCATATCCACCTTTGTATCCACTACTGCATGAATTTTCTTTTTTAAATTAAAAAATATAACAAGCTCATTGTGATTCTTAAACAATATTTCAAAGCTGTAGCTTTTTAAAAATTGTATTATTTAATTTAACAAAAAATTACAATTTAATAATTGATTGTTCTCCAGGAATGTTATAATCTCCAAATCATAGCCAAATGAAGAAAGTAATGAGATCAATATCTTCAATGAAGATTAACATAAATATAGAATATGTGGCAATTCCAAGAAGGGTAATGTTTAATAGCACATATTTTGGTGGCCATTTTCCCCTCATTATCAAACTGAATAAAAGAGATCAACGAGCAAACTTCCGTGACGATATGTTACGGACAATTATGATATTATCATGGGTATTGTTAAATAGAAAGCGAAGGGCTTAATATTTTTATACGATGTCGTAAACGACTCTTGCCATAAGTTAGAGCAGAAAATAATCATGATTTTTTTAAGAATAATGTGTTTGAGAAGCTCTTATTCAATTAAACATAGTTAATGAAAAAATTGTTTATTGATGTCATCATCAAACAAAAACAATTCAGTATCATAATTTTGTGTTTAGCAAAATACTAAATTTGTGATTACATCGCAGCAAAGCGAATTAAATTATCAGCCCTACAAGCAATTATAATACTTGATGTCCAAATCTAACATGTATAATTCGTTGTATTTTCATATTTTGCACTGTCACGTATCGACAACAAACATTTACAGTATAATACAAAAGGGAATATTACTTGAACTATATGTGACCGTCATTTTCTCGTCGATTACTCTTTAAATTTACGCGCTGCGGTTCGAATTGCGCTTTCTAATTGGTGGTCCCCACTCCTAAAATGAGTCTCATCCCCACCCGTCGTCGATTTTCGCATTTGCACGATCTTCTCGCGCACAGCTCCTGATGTCAGTGAAAATGCAAAATGCTATGCAGGCCTGCTCTACGGCTACTCTCTTCCCAAATCACACCCACTCGCAATCATCCCGAACCCCACTACGGTGTTTATTCCCAGGCATACGTCGGCCTCGTTAGTCCGGAACTCCTCCACCAGGTGACGCTGTCCACGCTCCGGCGGCCATCGCGCGGGCATTCAAGTTTCCTCGTGCAGGCCCCACGTGAACACCACTATGTGATTGGTCACAACAGCAAGAGTATCCAAAAGAGAGAATATCAGAAAAAATATCATAGGGCCTGCAAATATTTTTCGCAAAAGATTTACAACCTCAAAACAAACTTCTTTAAATCACGCTTTGAAAGTGAAAATAGCAGCGTCTCTCACAATTCCTAAGGAATGACGGAACAATAAAAAATGTAATAGAACGTCAAAAACAATAATCATTTTGTGGTTAACGGTATAGAAAATATAGGGCACAAAAAATTGGTTTTAAGAATCTAGGACCATCTCTTCCGAGTTTTTCGAGATGGCAATGTGTTTTGTGGGTTGCATATGCGTCCTATGCAACTGCCACATTATGCGAACCTCTGTATTTCGTCGGAAATATTTTTAATGCACCCCTGGAGGAGTGTGAACCACTAACTAGCAGTAATACATAGAGTGTGGTAATATACTACGGGGTTTGGGGTTCACGGTTGTTTTTAAAAGTCCGTCCTTTGCGTATCATAGAGTGAACAGAAATTGATTCAAATGTAGTCGTAGATAAAAATATTAATAATATCACAGAACGATACAGTATAATAGAATGAAAAATAAATTTATTCTGCAACTTGATATTGTAAAACTGGTAATAGCTCCTAGTTCAATGGTAGTTCTATTTATATTAACGTAGTACAATAAGAATTTTCCATATTTGCAAACAAGTCCTTTTTGGTCAGACATTGAAACATGTACGGCGTAATTTGACAATACGGTATTTATTTCTCACCCAATGAAAAAAAAATAATACGCAATGCGTTCTACAGGCTGATGACTGTCAGAGAGAATGGAACGTGCTATTCCACAAGACTTCGCCACAAGTTAAGCAAGCCGCCTAAATTCAATGTAATACGAATAGATATAATTGATACTAACTTTGCGACAAAGTATCAATTATATCTACCTGCAATTTGGAATAAAGCGTAAAGCAACACGTTTTTACATTTTAATAAACGTTTCAGTTTTTACCTACAGTAAACCCTCGACCTCCGCGAATTCGCTATTCGCGACTTCCGAACATTCGCGATTAGAGAAATGCAACCGGTTTTAACATGTGAGACTTCGCAAGTGCGTCTTTTGGTCGTACTTTTTTTTTTTGAAAGCGAGCACATTTCATTTCCTTTATCAGCGTCATGTCGGAAACGAACTCGGCAGACACCGGAGCTTAAAGTATCAAGTTCTGCAAAAATGGTTTTAAGTTGGAATGTCAATTCACATTAACAGAATAACAGAATTGTAAAATTCTGTTGGGTCAAATTGGAGGTAAGGGTTTTGGTCAAGTACATGAACAAGAAAGCTCAGGATCTATTCAGGATCTGTGCAACTCTCACTACAATGACCTCTCTGAAGTGGAGCTTCAGGAAATCAACACCGAAGAAAACCTCCTCGAACGTATTGATTAAGTAACGGAAGCGAAACTCCGTCCTGGAGCAACTTCAATGTGAAAATTGTTAATGGCGTCCTAAAATCAACAAGCTCTGGTTGAATTGGCATTCGAATGTGATCCAAACATGGAAATAACTACGAAATTTAAGAGAGAGTACAAGCAGCAATTCTACCATTCATCCATTCTTCTTTGGCTATTAGAACAACGAAGAGGGTGATGAAACAAAAATTAACTAAATCCTATATCCAATCACTTTCAACTTTGAAATAAGTTTCTAATATTGATTTATTTCTTATCTTTGGGATGTTAATTGTGGATTCTATTTACAGTAACGCTTACTCAGTTCTACTGCAATTGTTTGTCAGATATTTTGTTCTTTCTTTTTAAACAGGTTTTCGATATAAGAGAACCTAATCAACCTTTCTTCATTAAAAGATAGACTCAACATACGCGGATTTGACATTCGCGATGCTTTTTGGGAACCTAACTCTCCCGAATGTTGAGGGATTACTGTACTATTATAAAAACTCATTTTGATAAAATGATAGTAGTTTGGACACTGCATGGCATGACGGCCAGTGAAGGTAGTATCAGAACTTTTCAGAGGTAGGAGATTTCGAATAAGAGACTATTCTCAATTTTTGTCTCACCATCTATTTTTAAAAACCCAAAGCCATGTATTAGAAGAGAAAGAAGCACAAAAGCGCGCTGGAAAGCACGTAAGCTGAGAATGCCTGTGGCGCAGTCCGCGGGAAGCGCGAGTAGTGCGCGGATATCGTAAACAACGCAGGCAGCCGCGCGGCGCGGTGGGGTGCGGGCGGGGGAACGGGCGGGGACGCGGGCGGGGACGCGGGCGGGGGGGCGGGCGGCGGCGCGGGCGGGGGCGCGGGCAGGGAGACGGGCGGGGACGCGGGCGGGGACGGGGGGGGTGCGGGCGGAAACGTGGGCGGGGGCGGGGGGCGCGGGCGGAAACGTGGACCGGGGCGCGGGCGGGGGGGGGCGGGCGGCGGCGCGGGCAGGGGCGCGGGAAGCGACGCCGGCGGTGACGCGGGCGGGGCCGCGGGCGGGGTTGCGGGCATGACCGGGGGGGGGGGGAACCGCGGGGGGGGGGGGTGCCGTTCGAGGAGGCATCGCGCCGCCGTCTGTCCGTCCGTCTGTGAACACTGCTAGCGCCTAAAACCATAAGTACGCTTTCTTAAAAAATGAATATTCTCCGGTCGATCTGGTTTGAGTCAAAGCTTTGAGGTTTTGAAAAAGATTCTACAAAATTTGGGGGTGCTTTACATGAAGCTCCCCGGACATTTTCAAAATATTCTCAAAAACGGCTCCAATTTTTTTTTAATTTCTTGTAAGAACAGAGTAAAATGCACTTATTAAGGTGACATAGGTCCGATTTTCACGGTTAACTCTGAATTTTCGAAAATTGCAAAAGTTTGAATTTTATTCGGCGTCTTCCTCCAACTATAAAATTGCAGATAGAGATTTTTCCAAGATTCCTAAATAAAATGTTTTCTTCATAGTGAGATTTTTCTTTAAGATCAGGTACACTTTTTTGAAAATTTTAGTACTTTTTGCGCAATATTACGTGTAATATGTGCAATTTTAAAAAATACAAAAACAAGATTTTCTCAAAAACATCTCCAAATTTTGTTCTTTAAACTTTTGGTAGAGATAGTGTCAAATGTACCCGACGAGATGACATAATATCTATATCGTTTTATTCTTTTGTTTTTTGAAAAACTGCAAAAATGTAATTTTTTGTCTTGTCTCTCACGTCGTTAATATTTACATTAGTGCCGATTTGTTTACTTTATCATATTTACTAGTTCAAGTGTTTTAAATCATGTCAAGTAAAGTTTCTCGAAAACTTAACCGTTTTCTGTGAAAACTAGTTCAAAATTCCGTAATTTTAGAAACGCTCAAACGCCATTTTCTCCTAAATGGCTCCGAATCTTTTCTTCAAAGTTTTGGAACGGATAGTGCTAATTTCACTCTTGAATATGACGTTAAGTTCTTTTTGAGTTTTTCTTTGTTTTTTTTTTCAAAAATTATAGAAATGCAATTTTTTAATGATCTCTAACATCTATAATATGCACAGTACCAGCAATTTGTTAACACTATTTTATTTGTGAGTTAATGTGTTTCAAATAACTTGAAATGAAGTTTTTTGAAAACTCAAAAATTGCTTGTGAAAATGGACTTCAAATTTCGCATTTTTAGTAGAGCTTAAACGCCATTTTCTTAAAAACGGCTACAAATTTTTAAAGGAAAATTGCCATATAGGATGAGGTTTTTTGTTCTTTAATATTTCAAAATTAATGTTTCCATTCTACAATTAGGAAACCGAAAAATTAAGAAAATGTCAAGAACATGTAGTTTGGTCGATGACAGATGGCAGCTGGCACGAGTATGTTGCAATTCGGAATAGCTAGCCGAGACCGAAGGAAATAGAAAACTAATACAGAAAAGTCTGTGCCACCCTGTAACACCACTAGTTCGTTCTCAGAGCCCAGTAATTAATTTTTTCTGCCGAAAATTCGCCGTTTTTTCGCGCACCATTACATAACTTTCCCTAGACTACGTATATTACTCTGTATATACGTACGTAAACGGGAAAATAAAAATAGTCAACACAAGAATACCTTTAAAAAATATAAGTCCGTGTACATTATTTAACATAGTTTTGTTTTCATTCATCAATGCATTAAACGTTTTACCAATAGTGAAATCTTACAATGTTCGAGAAACTAGTTTGGGTCATCTATTTCTGAAATTCTCTAAACGTAACTAAAACTGAAAAGTCTCTTCACAAAACCCGTAATGTTCGAAGTTCAGTAAGCTTCCGAAGAAGTTCTTAGCTTCGAAATACCACAAGACTTGTTCTGTGTTCTTCAGCCCAAGGTATTACGGAAATCCCCCGTCGCTGAAATGACAGCAAGGTCAACCTACCACAGACCTACCTCAGACAGAACGATGAACTCTACCCTCCCACCAATAACAAAGGAGCACTAATGCCCACACTAATCGCCTAAGCCCTCGAGGGAGTTACCGTTATCTGCTGCCTCCACGGCGCCAACTGGCGAGGAACGACTGGCTTCGGGGTGGCGGATTACACAGGAGCAGTTTATTCGCCTGGAAGAATCGTCATAGGCTCTTTATTCTATATCCAAGAATTATTCTTTCGTGGTAAATTCAAAATGTCAAAAAATTGAGTCAACACAAAAGCAAACCACACAACAAAAACAAATTTCTTACTATTTTCTTAGGGACCTACAGCTATATGAAACAACGTTAAAATAATTTCAAGTTCGTATGCTTCTTTGAAAAAACTAATTTTCAAAAATAGGATCCAAACATTTTTTAAATTAGCCCCCAAAATAGAGCTTTTTTAGTATCGAGAAGTGAGGGAGTTTAATTGACTTGAAATACACAATTCAAAGTAATGCATTGCTTTCATGTGTTTGTGCAACACAACGTATTTTGTGAGTGCATTTGTGCAACACTTCATTACCTTATTCATTTGTTTTTTATTCAAACTAAAACATTTATATTTTGCGTTTTAGTAGTTTCCTGTAAACATATTCTCTCTTACCCACAGATTTGGTGGAATAACGGTTGCTTAATTTAACTGGCGTAACAACAAAACAATATGAGTGAATACTACAACGGTCTGCACAGAATTTTAATATCAAACAACGTTCAAGGTCGGACAATTTCATGATTCATATTAAAGCGTGCCAAAGTAGTAGTCAAAATTATTCATGGGGTGGTAGGAATAATAAAGATGCATTTGTTCAGAGTATCTTTTCTCGAGCATGAACATTTCTTCTGAGAATATTCTTTGACCAATGAGCATTTGCTCAACTTCTTAAGAATAAAAATATTCTCCTAGTGATGAGTATATTCTCACGCAAATCGAGAATATTCTCTTTTGTCTATGCAGTTGATGCGATTTTGTTCCTTTTCACCCTGTTATACAACTTGTTGTAACTTATCTCGTTTGCCTACTGCAGAAGCCGTTGTTTATGAAATCTACCGTTTTTTACGTTGTGGCGAGTATTTTTCCAACTTAGGCTTCAATTTTATGCTTATAGCGGAGCAAATCAAATATGGAAGCATTGCTTCAGTTGCCTAAAGTATTTCTCTATGATAACCCGCTCCCGAGGAAAAACTAGTGTGTAGTATGTGCTAATCTCATTCTGATTATGGATGGCATAATTAAACTTGGACAATACCATAACCTTCATTTCAAATTAGCGAAGCATTAGAATTGTTAATTTTCATTATTTCGTAAATGACTGAGCTCTTGTCATATTCTGGAGTCTCACCCCGGGTAACATTCACGCTAGCAGTCCTATTCACGTTTACTTACGCTTTTGCTTACCTTTTATGCTTAACCTTTTCTATTAATACATTCATCTACAAATATCGTAGTTTTTTAATACAAATGTGCATATAATACATGGTGCAGATAGAGGAAATAAAAGTGTACTTGTTTTGAAACTTAATTTTTTGTTTGTTAATTTTTCTCTTCGGATTATGTAAATATATTTCATTTAAAACAATTTCTATTACGTGGTCCATAACCTCAACAACGGATTTTGAAAGTGTCGTCTGTATGAAAATGCGCTTCGGGGTTCTCCATCAACACTCCTAAGATCAATATCACCTACTCACAAAAACATTTTCATTTACAATTCATACGAATGATTGCCACGTTTAATTTCCATCTGTTCTTCACTGAAAACAAGCGTTGCAACGAATTTAACATTCCTCTCTGAAAATTGTAACAAACTCTGCAAATTTTATCCCGTCGGCGTACATCTTTTCGTTTCTTATATTTATAAACAAAGACATTTCTTGATAGATTTCTTCCTAAAACAAAGGTAACCTCATTTTTAAAAGTAAGACAGCTCAAAAACAGCTCAAAACAATCTGAGAATATTCTCATGAAATGAGTAAATTTTGTATTTTTATCCATGTAGATGTAAGCATATGCTCCACTGGGCCTAGGGAAGTGAGTATTTTCTCAAGTTTGAGAATTTACATATTTTTTGAGAATATTCTCGAAACTTTTATTCATATGCCACCGAGCATCAGCTCGTAATACGTGAGTAATGGATCATTTTTTTCGCACCACCCATGGAATATATCGTAAAGTGGAACGTCGCTTTTAAAGAGAGATTGATAGTTCTTCACGTCTGATCACGTCTTCACATCGGATGTCGCGCCTCGGAAGGGCAGCGCCCTGACTTCAGCCTGCCGCACATAGATCGACGACCCCGACGTTTCCACGGAAACACAAAGGCTCTCCAGGTGGTCAACCTGATCACAACCATTGTCGAAAGATGAACTTACCTTTACTGTTACTGAAAGCACTAAGATGTCGTTAAGTGGACGCTACCTGCTCCCGACAAGTGAAGGGTGCCAGGGGAGGTGATGGGAAAGGGGACAAATACCTTCAACTCCTGAAAGATAGTGTTTGTAAATTGCCTGTTTCACACACTTTTAAGTGAACTATTTCGATATTTCCAACTACGAAAACATTTTCCCAACATCTATTTTTCATATATTTTTAGAGATGAAGATAAAAATATAATCTTTCATTTCTTATTATATACGAGGTTTTAATTGCACCAATATAATATTTTCCCCTCCTCATTTCAAAACACGTCAATCTGCGTAAATTTGTTAATAATCATACCTAGACGAAAGGGATGACATATTACGAAATAAATGCTTGAGCAGAATGATAAAATTGTTTAATGTTATTGTCCTATAGTACCTTTCTTCTCATTCAGTTTCTTATTTGGTTGACCAGAAAAGATCGATGAGTAAGTATCATAATGTAAGGATCAGTATCAAAATAATACTATTATTTACGCCTTGCCTTCACGATATGAGAATTTATGTAAATATTTTCCAACAGAAAACTTGAGCCAATATTGTGACTTTTCATGTGTTACCAATCTTATAATAATAATAATACAATTTAATAATTTATATGACGACGTATACAATTAAGCGAGTTTACAAAATTCATTGATTTATTGATTTTTTGGAAGGATTTATGGATTTACTGATAAAGATGTGTATGTGAAGCGCACATAGATCACCAATGACAAAAACGATGAAACACCATAAAACAATAGAAAGTTTTTGTATCCTCGAACATTAAAGCAATCGGCAGACTTATCGATCTTCTGCGCATACACTGTTCAAGTATCGCATCACTTTTGTACATCTGCACATGCGCAGAAGATCGAGACAGCAGTCGATTCGTGGCCGCTAAGGCGTTCAAAAATTCCGTAATATATGAACGGAATGTGTGAGCAAGGCAGAGGCTTTTTGGTAGATTTGAAAGATGACATACGTATGTCAAGAGTCGTATTCAATTGTTTGCGAAAATTGATTAATATGGTTTGTATGAAGTTTCTCAAACTATGAATGTCTTTTACGGTCATGAAATTATCTGAATATGGCATAGAATACGTGATTCAGAGATCTTTTAAAGAGAACCAAATATTAAGAGATTTTTTTTCTATCGAGGCCGAAACCCAATACAAAATTAAAAAGCTTATTTTTTAGACTATCTGTAGTAAAATCTGTTTTTTATAGTAGGGCGGTTGACGCGAGCTAATAGTTTAGTTTTTAGCACTAGTGGTAAAGGTGAGACGACGCTCAGCTGTTTAGATAAAACAAATAAAACAGAACACTTTCGTTCGATCGCATCAGCTACTACTACCGTAACTCCTTATTGCCCAACGTAATTTAGTGCGCATAGCGCTCGCCCCAGTCCGTGCGCGCAGTCATTATTGGGTTTCTCTGTTAAACCCCGCCAAAAAACAACACTTTTTCAGGAATGTCTTAGAATGTTCTAAAAGAAAACGGGACAAACGATCAGTTCCCGACCGACAGATGGAGACGTGTCGAATGGTTCATTTCCCTCAAATATTAAATGTGAGAGATCTAATCGTCAATACTGACTGACAGAGTCCAAGACAACAGTTGTCCCCACTGCAGCGTCTCTGACCGAGAGGTGCTAGGGATCGTGCTCTCACAGTGGCGGATTTTCAAGTCTATCAGGATAGCTCGTCTATCTAGACCAGCTACATAGCTAGGTCGAATTCAGCTACATAGCTAGGCCGATTTCTGGAGGACAATTCTCTGATCGGTGGTTTTCCATGGTTTCTCCGATCAACACCAGACGCATGCCGGAGCAGAACTCTAACATACGGGCTACAGACCGCGCTCTATCTTTCCTTCCTCTTCTTTGTCTCTTCCTCCCTTACACACACACTTACACTAACATGCATTATACTACACCCCGGGAGACCAGTCGGGAGCTTAGAGCTTGTCCCGGCTGGGGCGGTGCCGCTCTGGTGGGAGATACCTGATTGAGGGGAAAACCTCCTAGTCGAGTGTTTGTTCGGCGCCGGATCTCGCCGTCCAGCAGGGAAAAGATCGGACAGGAAACATACCGTAACTATTCAATTTAAGTAAGTAACGGACTAATGGTCATACAGCTGCACCGTGCGTGGTCTACCACTCCACACAATTTCTTTTCTACCAGTAGGATTGCTCCATGGGGTGGGCATAAAAGCTTTTGCTTTTATCCGCACCCCCCACCGGCGCACAAGTACACCGACAAGCTGATCCCGCCAGAACGCAGTTACCCTTCTCGGGAATCTTCCGCATTAAGCCTGAGTGGGGCCATTCTGCAGCTCAGAGCTCCTAGCTTTCCACACTAGCACCGGAGTCAAATTAAGCACCACTCACAAGGCGTCGGGACACGTCCCCAGCCAAGTGCCCAACTGGGGGCCCGGGAGGCTCGGTGCCCCCAACCTGTCTCCCCACTGCCTCCACCTTCAAGCTATTGACATGAGTGCCGCCAGAACCTAGGCAACCTGTCAGGAGGGTTCATGATACCTGTCGGCAGTGGCGGCTCGTGACATTTTTTCCTGGTGGGGCCAGGTGTGAAAGCACGAATATCAGCTCAGAATCAATAACTTATTTAATTAAAGAATCATCATTTAATCAATTGTTTAATTCATATTATTAATCAGTTAATTATACCTTTAAATCTGTTTTCCACAAAAACAGAAGTAGGAATTTTTATTAAGTCATTTATTTAAATATTGGTATGTCAATGAAAACAAAAGTTTTTTTACAAAAATTACGCTAGTGCCATAGCTTATCTTTCGGAATGATGAAAGTTCGAAAGGGGAACGTATCGTAAAATTAAGACAAGTTGACTTCGACTTGACAATTAACAATTGTTTAATCGGCTTGTAGAGAAATAAAATCAGCTACATGTCTTTTTTCATTTTCTCCAAATACACTTCATACATATAATTTAGCACCTCGTTCTTTGTCATGTGTGAGTTATATTTATAAATAGAAGAATTGTTTAAATGACCATCTAACACACTATCTATATTGCCGAGTAACAATAAGTCTAAAAAATTGCCACGGTCTTTTGAATCTTCAGATATGTTACTAGTTCATGCTACTAGTTCATGAATGATGAGTGCCATTGTACTTAACTAAACACTCAGTTATTCTACCTAAAATGTCTATTTTTTGCGACTTGTTCATTATGTTTCTTCATTGAAATTTTCATCGGCGAATCAATCTGTACAACAATGTTCACAGTTCCAAATGTTTTAAATTTGAAAGCATTTTCTAAATGCAATGCACTTTCTTCGTGCTTCTTTATCCTTTCGCTCAAATGTTTCAGATCCTTACAGCCTACTGTCGTCCACAATCCCTCACCAAATAATAAACAATGAAAGCAAAGTTAGCTTTGTTTTTCTCCACTCAGTCAACCATTATTTTTTTCTGAAACCTCGAAATACAGAATGTTTGTTTCTTCTTTCCATCAATTTGTGTAAATGATAAGTCACTCGGTTGATGTGCTCCTAACCGTTTAATATATTTTTTTTTCTTCAAATCTGAGTGAAGAAAACGGAAAACAGTGTAATGAATCCACCGAGTTCATCTTACAGAGCGCAGAACTTCACGTGCACTTTGAAACGGCGCGCTCAGACTGCCGTTTCTCTGCGAAGGGCCCGCTGGTGCGGGCCCCTAGGACAGCTAAAATTAGCAAGCAGTGGTCGCACCCAGTACGAAAGGGCGCCGACCTTGTAAACGGAGTGGGGTTACAGGTTTGGGGCCCGTCGGGTCGGGCCCCTTGAGCACTACTAACGGTATCTTTGAGTGCTGCAAGTAACTATGATCCTCAATTCTTGGTTATTAGGACTTGGAATGAGTTCTGGAGACGAATTGTTGATCTTCACGAATAAAGAATTTCAATGAAGTACTACAATTATGACAAAGAGATTACTGTAAAGATATATAAACATTTTTGTGCTTTATCAAATATTGGTGGGGCCCGGCCCCTGTGGCCCCTTAGGACGAGCCGCCCCTGCCTGTCGGACTTTTATCTGTGTGTTTCAGATCCGTCGCTGGCTGCACAGAGGATTCCGACTAACCAATGCCACGCTCAATCCTGCGCAAAGGTCGGTGGCGAACCACCTCTTCACTGTCTCCACCTTCAAGCTAACGACCTGAGTACCACCGAAAGACTCGGGACCGTGTGAATGAGTCCGACTCCACCTAGAGCCTAACGTCTTACGACCGTCTGCACACACACACCCTGCGGAGAGTTGGACACACAGGCACCTCCAGCGCTTACCCGACTACTACAAAGGAAATAAAGAGGTTTTCCTTTCCTGCGCGTGGGCGGCGCTCGACCGCCTTTGTCGAGTCGAGCCGTGGCTGGAGTGGGGGGCGCCTATCGCGAGGGTCACCCGGGGGCGTCGCACTGGCGCCGGCGCCACGCCCCTCCGCCCGCGCACTCGCGTTGCACAAACCACGGCCACCAGCACACTCACGTCTCCAAGCCGGGGGAAGAAAGGTTCCACTATTCTAGTTTTGAATTTATTGTGGGTCCAGTTACCCAGCATGATTGATGTGAAGAAGAATGTGATATTAGAGATAGCAACTAATTTGATTAATTGAGGCTTCTCTTTATTCTTTATTTACGAATGTAAGAACTGTAAGCATTCCAGTGGTCAGAGAAAAGATACGTTAGCCTCTGGGAGTAACGATATTACTACTTGCTATTCTTCATTTAAAAATGAAGGAAATTCTTTATGTCCGAGTTTCAATGTCTCCATCAATCCAATGATTACATCATTGAAGTCCATAGACCGATTTCCAGTTCGCTCGCCCTTCTTCTCAGACTAGATTTCCAAAATTCAAACCATGATGTAGAACCAATTAGACTTTTATCCATAACGACAGTCACTCTACAAAACATTTTTTATAAAAATGTTTTGTAGAGTGACTGTCGTTTCTCGTAGAGTAGAGTAGTAGAGTTTCTTTACACGCCCTCTAACAATTCACTGGCTTCGGAAGCAGCGAATAACTGACCCTGGTCACTGTATTACTGTGATTCATATTTATCATACATGTTGAAAACAATCCTTGAACGAATTTCAATATATATATATATATATATTACTTATCTCAAATACGCGCAAATACACCCATACCTACTGTTATATAACTCTCCCTCTCTCCTTTCCTCTCTCCCTCCCTCTCTCCCTCCCTCTCTCCCTCCCTCTCTCCCTCCCTCTCTCCCTCCCTCTCTCCCTCCCTCTCTCCCTCCCTCTCTCCCTCCCTCTCTCCCTCCCTCTCTCCCTCCTTCTCTCCATCCCTCTCTTTCTCTCTCTCCCTCTCTGGCTCGGAATTTTAATCCTATTTTCCAACTAGGAAGCAACAACTTGATTTGTAAACTCTTTTTAAAAGAGAACATTTTTTTCGAGAACATTATACTTCAACTGCAAGTCTACAGTAATAAAAACAAGGATACGACTGAAATTACCAAAATAAGCTAAAAAGAACATCTCTTCTTTGCCACTTACAGATTATATCGAAAAGCTCTCCTACTTCTGATACGAAAATTCCAGACTTCCAGCCCACGAAATCGCCAATAACCTCCAAAATCGGTGGTAGGAATCAGACCGAAAGCCGCGTCATCGAGGCGATGCCATCCGCTCGAATTCCCAGCGAGGTGATAGAACGCTTCGCGGGCCCAAAGAAGTGGAAATGAAAGCGCGGAGCGAGTTTCTATAATTTCTCGCGCCGCCGCTGCCACCGCCACCGCCGCCGCCGAGTAAATTCCCGACCGGTTCTTTATCTTACGAGTGAAACGTGCTCTTCTGCTGCTACTGCTCCATAACGACAACTTCAAAGCCACGCGCGCTGCGTCGTACTGCCGCGCCGCGGCGCGCCGGGCGGCAGCGCTCCTGCAATCGCCAGGCCGATGGACCGGTCGTCACGACCGGCCGCCGTAACGCTGGATTTATGCAACAATAAACCGTTATGATGCTCACTCGGTCGCTGGGGTCGGCCGGCCGCGAGTGACGTCTGCAGCTGTCTCGGGGAGCGCTGTTGTCGCTTAAAAATTTTCTGTGAAAATGAGCTTCAAATTTCGCATTTTTAGTAGCGCTTAAACGCCATTTTTTTTAAACGGCTCCAAATTTTAAAAGAAGATTGCAATTTAGGACGAGGTTTCACTGCTCTTTAATATTCTAAAATTAATATTTCCGTTCTAACATTAGGAAAACGAAAAATTAAGAAAATGTCAAAAAATGTAGTTTGGGATAGATGTCAGCTGGCACGAGTATGTGGCAATTCCGTACAGCAAGCCCAGAGCCAAGGATATAGCAAACTAATACGGGAAAGTCTGTGCAATTCTACAGCACCAATAGTTTTTAAATTTTGTACAAAATATGGTAAGTTATTCAATGGAACCGCGTTATCTCAACTCTCAAGGACAAAAGAAAAATTTCCAATTGTCCAACATTTTGCCATTCGTAGGTATGAAATGCTACTAGCATATATGTAATTCTTGTTCTTAAACTTGTGTGTCGTAAAATCAGAAAGAATTTCTCATCATGTACCCGTATACACTGATTCATAATGTTCTCGAATTATCTATCAATTAAAGCTCATGATCATGTTAGTCTCGATAAAAGAAATGTATACACACATACTCTCAACCACAAATAAAATAACGGAGTTGGAAGTTAAGAGACAACGCAATTGCAATTTACACAATGAAAACAATTAAATCAGCGAGAAGTAACAGTAAAAAGAAAGGCTGAAGAGTGTACGATGTAAAGGTTATCAAACAGCAAGAAATTAGAACAAGAAGAGAGTTGTTTGCGACAAAGCAAAATGCAGCTTTGGGTGTTCCAAAAGTCATGATAGAAGGAAACCGATTCATAAATCTCAGTCAGGACCATTGAGATACTAATTTTTCTTTTCTTTCTCGCATCATCTGTAGTATAGCTTAATTATCAATATCGTTGTTGTAACTCTCACAATATCTTCTATAATTGAGGTCAACACGTACTGAAAGAGGGTATCGTTCCAATTACAAGAAAGAAGCAGATAAAACATTATTGAGACACTATTTTCAAAGTGACATCATACGGCTTTTAAAACCAACAGAATGCTGCAGTCTCCATCATCAAGCACTATTACTTGTATGAATGCTATACATTGTAAAAAAGGTGTGTCACATTGAATGTGTTTTCTTAATTGAATATGTTTGAGAAATGACGTAGGCTGTAAAACAATTCATAACATTATAATTTTTTTCCTACACAAATAGAAAATAATATATTGTGAACATTAATTTTTAGTCTCAGAAAGTAATGTTCTTATGAAATAATGTACTTACTCATAGTTTTGACTTTGAGTTATTTGAGTGTTGAACGACTTGTAAATATTTCGTAATGGCCGCATTTTTATAGATGGAAACAGTCGTTTTCGGGGGAGATTTTTATAACAACTACCGTCTTCTACATACTCTATAAAAAGAGGACTATCCACTAATTTGATGCCACAGCCATGAATGACCAGGCCTGTACCCAGGGGCAGATCCAGCAGATTATTTTGGAGGGGGCCATCATAGTTTTTTGTTAAATAATAAACACCTGTTATAATGTATATTATTTTTGTAGTGTATATATGATACTACACAATATTATTTTTTAAATAATGACATAATTCTAATATAAATGAATATTTGAATCAATTTTTCCACATAAAAATGGTAACTACACTTACAAACTACAACACACAACCAACACAGTACTTATTCCCTTTTCCACACCTTCACATTATTAAAATATACTTTCTGTCAATAATCATAACTAATAATACTCATTCTGCCCTCACAATAAGGGACAATTAACGTGCGAGTGATCAAATTTAACAAGATAATTAATTTTAATTTTTAAAACCCCTGAAAGACTTGTACAGTCGAACAGGCAGAAAATAAAGTTTGAAAAAAGGTAACAAAACTCTAGGCCTCAGGGGGGGGGCGTCATGGCACCCATTCCCCCTCAACCTTGGATCCGCCCCTGCCTGTACCGCAGACGATGGTCGTGATTGGTTGAAGCCGACGCGCGGCGCCACCTTCCCTAGCTGCCCCTCGCCAAAGTATTTTATTCCTTAAAGCAGGCGCATAGTGGCATTCAGTGCCCCATTCTTACATTTTTGTTGATTTCGTGTAAATAAATGGTGTCACACTATTGAGCTCATAGTTGTTATTCTTCGTTCATTATATTTTCAACCAGACGACACTCATTTCACGACTTTTAGGCACTGCGGATCGACCGTTATTAATTAGTAATTAGAACTCTGCGACGGTTACGGTACTCCGTACCGCATGCGCCTTGTAGGGAAGGTATTTGCGTTTTCTATCCATTAGAATTCTTACTGCTGTTTTGCTATTAAGCATCACATCACAGATTTTGGAGTACTAACTACTAATTCAAATTGATATGCATTGTTTTCGAAGAGACGTAAGAAGGCACGTTTGTGACAATCACGGTAATCATTTCCCAACACGTAACACATCCCAAGACACGAAGAGAGCTGGTGATGGATCAGACTCTTATTAATATTATTTATTTTGGTATTTAGTTACTAATTATTAAATAAAACTTATATAGAAACATAAATAAGGTGTATATTCCTTTACATTCTCTAATAAAAGTAATAACTGTTCACGCGAAAATCGAAGAAGATACAAGTAAATGCGGTACGGAGAGACGCACGCGACTGCTGGCGGCAAATGATGGGACGCACCCGCCGGAGAGTTAATTGGCCTTGCGACCGAGTCGTCAATGAAATATCGAGGTGCGCGGCGCGGCGGGTGAGTTAATCACCTCTTGCCCGCGCCCTCGCCCCTCGCTGGGCCGGCCGCTGGGATAAATCACCCGCTCTCAGCTACTGCGCTACCCCGCCCACCCATACGTCGACCGCCTCTACGCCGCTACCAGGCCTTACCGCCGCCGCTACGGCACGTTCAGGCCGGTAGACGAATTTTTTTCGGGTTCTTGAGCTTAGCCGAAGACCCCACAGTTGTGGGCAGTGATTTTTTCGCCAACCAAACGGCTAGAGCGCCCGCTCTTAAAGCCTCGACGTGTCACTTCAGCACGTGTAGTAGGAAGTTAAGGACGATGTTAGAGGAAGGGGAGAAACGTGTCGTACGAAGTAAAGGATCCTTCTGATGGTTTTCAAGAGTGATTTACATTGTTTCAATATCGTCACAAAAGCAATATATTTTATTTATTTAACAGTTACACAATGTTATACGTTTATAACATTTTCTTGTGCCCAAAACACAAATAACTTTAATTTACTATACTTTTAATTTTTTCCTCCTCTGTCCCTTGTCTTCCCAACTTTTGGACAGGTTCGGTAAGAATTTCAAAAATGGATGAAATTAGAAATGAGACAATTAAAGAAATAATGGAAGTGAAATACACATCATTGGACATTACAAAAAACGTGAGATGGAATGATATGGGCATGTTCGAAGGATGAACAAAAGGAGCATTCTTCGCGTAGGATTTCAGAACGGATGACCGTAGATAAGAGGAAGATCAGCCACTACATGGATATTAAATACAATTATAAAAATATTATACCAAGAATAAATAAAAACCACGTGAATGAAGACGTGCAACGGATGTAAAATGATATATTGAGACAATAATAATCGTTTCATAAATATCGAATTTCAAAGAGCTCGATTTGTGCACTTTCATTATATTTTTAATTAAATTCGTTATAGACTAAATTTTAGTAACGGAGTTATGCCAGTAAATAATATATTATCATTGGAAGGAAGTTAAAAACTATTTTTATTGCTATCTAGCTGCACAAGTACAAAGATAGCATGCAAACACTCTCCATTTGCAGTAATGACAACCGTAATAGGGAGAAAAAAGTTATCCTATGTTTGTAAAATGAATGTGAATTATTTTTACGTGGTAATCATCTCCAACCCATCCAATTTTTTTTGTATCAATGAGTATCCAAAAACTCTCTCGCATGACTGAAATTTTTGGAAAAAAAATTAAAATGTACCTGGGCCTTTATGTAAAGTACCACCAAATTTTAAAGAATGCTTTTCAAAATCTCACAACTTCGAATCGAGCTATGTCGACCAGGGAATCCTTTGTGAAAAAAATCATACGTATGGTTTAGGTGCTAGTGGTTCACAGACGGACGGACAAACGGATGGACGGACAGACGGACGGACGGACAGACAGACGGACGGACAGTCGGACGTTTTGAAAAAAAACTTTTTCGGTATCAGGGGATCCCAAAACATGTATTTTCGTTAAAATCTCGAAATCTATTTTTCGCAGCATTACATAACTTTCCCTATACTACGTATATAACTCCGTATATACGTACGTATACGGGAAAGTAAAAACAGGGCCATCGCTGTAGTTACCATCTCCGCAAACGCCACGATCCCGTCGTCCTTCCATTACCACTGGCATGGCAACTACTTCAGCTCCGACCACATCATCACCACTTATGTCATCTGAGCCGTCATTCATTTAGTCCTCACTCCAATATCTATTCAACCCTTCCACCTTTCGTACAGTAGAACTTAATGACAATTCCCAAGTGTGCTCACCTGTCCTGTCAAATGGAGGACATGAAGATGAAACCCTCCCCCTTGCCTACATGCGAGGAAATGATTGTGGAACTCATCACATAGTCTCCACACCTCATGTCCTGCTCTCTCAGCTATAGTCAGCATCCTCTCGTCTTGCGGGAGGATTTCTCCTCTCCAGTTCTCTCCCCCCAGCGGGGCATCGCCCCGGTCAGCACAAGCTGTAAGCTCCTGACTAGTGTCCCGACATGTCTGGTAGTGCCGTGCTGGTAAGTATGACTGGTAATGGAAGAGGAAGGGATAAATAACGAACAGCCCGCGTGCGATTCCGTGAGCCTTTTGTTAAGCTTCCGCCTGATATTGATAGGGGAAACCACGGAAAACTACCAATTAGGGCAGCTGACCGCTTGAATTCTCTTCCAGACAGCGGCTTAACACGAACTGGCGATGTAACTAGAGGCGAAGATATGATACCGTCAGGACTCGAACCCTATGATCTTCCGATCATTTTCGCTATACAGTCAGCAACTGTGCAGCTTTTGAACTAGCCCAGCCAGTCGCTTCCACGATGGCCGTCTTCCGCAGCCACCCGCGGCGCAAGGACGCTCGGGAAGTGTGTCAGCCACACCCACCTCGCCGCCCGCGCCGCCTCGGTCGGTAATGAACCGGAACGATCCGAATCCCGCGCGCTGAGCCGCGCCGGGGCACGAACTGGGCCACCGCGTTCCGACGCCCCCCCTCGCCGCCCCCGCGCCGCCCCCGCGCCGCCCCGCGCCGCCCCCGCGCCGCCCCCGCGCCGCCCCCGCGCCGCCCCCGCGCCGCCCCCGCGCCGCCCCCGCGCCGCCCCCGCGCCGCCCCCGCGCCGCCCCCGCGCCGCCCCCGCGCCGCCCCCGCGCCGCCCCCGCGCCGCCCCCGCGCCGCCCCCGCGCCGCCCCCGCGCCGCCCCCGCGCCGCCCCCGCGCCGCCCCCGCGCCGCCCCCGCGCCGCCCCCGCGCCGCCCCCGCGCCGCCCCCGCGCCGCCCCCGCGCCGCCCCCGCGCCGCCCCCGCGCCGCCCCCGCGCCGCCCCCGCGCCGCCCCCGCGCCGCCCCGCGCCGCCCCGCGCCGCCCCCGCGCCGCCCCCGCGCCGCGCCGCCCCCGCGCCACCCCCGCGCCGCGCCGCCCCCGCGCCGCGCCGCCCCCGCGCCGCCCCCGCGCCGCCCCCGCGCCGCCCCCGCGCCGCCCCCGCGCCGCCCCCGCGCCGCCCCCGAGCCGCCCCCGAGCCGCCCCCGCGCCGCGCCGCCCCCGCGCCGCCCCCGCGCCGCGCCGCCCCCGCGCCGCGCCGCCCCGCGCCGCCCCCGCGCCGCCCCCGCGCCGCCCCCGCGCCGCCCCCGCGCCGCCCCCGCGCCGCCCCCGCGCCGCCGTGGCCTCCAGCAGCAAAATTGCTATTGTCGAGTATGTAGAAAAAGAGGTCCTGGAGCAGCAAAAATTGGCTGTTCTGAAACGGCACATTCCGGAAGACGAGAACTGCATCATCTGATGTCACTGCAACACTCGTGTTTACCAGCTGTATTTCCGCCGAAATACGTAAAGACTAGAAATCTTCATTTGAATTTGCCCGAGTTTGCTTGAGCGTAACAATTGGCATAAAACTATTCAATAGGTGTACAAAATTAAAGTATTAACGAATATATGGCAGATCAATGGAACTGTATTCTTGAATATGGGGGTATTCTCAGACCACTGGAAGATCTTAGGAGTTATCCATGTAGTATATAGTTGTGATTTGCACCTATTTTTGATTCATTAATTTTATAAAGTGCAACGTTGCTTTAAATTATTTTTTTTCATGCAGCCATCTGTAATTGATTTCTTCTGTCGTATTAGATGCTTAATGTACGTACATTATTGTAATTGTAATGTACACATTTTACTATTATGTTATCATTTTACGCGCATTAATTTCTTCCCCTACTAAACACTTCCTTGCGGAAGATAGAAAAACTTATTAACTTAAGACTTTTAATTGAATACCAACCATTATACCGCGGCACCTAAAATCTTTAAACAATAACAGTTGCAGGAAACTTATGAGTTTCGTGAAACGATGGTTAAACACACTTCAAATGCATTTATAACAACACCGAATTTTACAGTTCAGGTTTCAGAAAACTGAGGAGCATTTTGATGAATTCAAAATTAATATTCTTTCAATTCTCCCTTCGATGATTAATTTGACTTGCAGAATTGGATATTACCGTCGAATTCCGATTTAAGATACAGGGAATATGAACTGTACTTCGGGAATAGCAGTTAGTAAGATGTGGATAGACCATATCGAATGTCTGTGATAAAAAAAGTACAAAACGCTCCAGGCGGAATTCATGGCTTGCAAATTACAATTTGTTTAAAAGTAACTATGACGATAATATATGACTAATAAAGTTCGCTAGGTACGCAAGCAAACAACGAAACATTTCTAGCATTAAAAACTGTATTTATATCAAAGACAAAAATCCTGAAAAAGGTTTCTATCACCTTTAAATAAAGACATCGGAAATATTTAGAATGAAATTATCAAACTGTAATGTCTGGAAGGATTTCTTCTGACAAGAACAAAGGAATATTAATTTCTCCAGACCCAATTGATATCTCTAGGAATGGCAACATTATGCGGCCAATTTGTGTTGTTTTTTCTTTTATTGACTTTCGTATCGATTTTTGAAATAGTATTTCCGTGTAGAAAGCAGCTACTGTAAAAGCTTTTATCTCTGATACATAAAAGCGTGAATTCCATTAAACCAGTGGGAAAGTTTATGGTCCATTTTTCATGATAATTTACGTTCTAAAAATTCGAAATGGTCTTTATATAAGGATAAAGATTAAGTTTATTTTCTCTAAAAGCAACCGTGATAGAATTTTCCGATACCAATTTATGAGGAGGAAACGGACTTCAAAGATTGAACAAGGTCGTTGAATTTCTCTTCGACTAAACTGGGAAATAATAACTGCTTCACGAGACACAAAAATGACGACGAATGTCGTAGAAACGTTGTACAAATGGAGTAATTGAAAAAATAAAAAAAATATATCATTTAAAAAAATTATAATTTAAATGGATAATTTCATAAGAAGAAGACGAAGAAGAAGAAGAAGACTTAAGAACCCCTAGTGCACCTGCGCGGCGCCGCGGCGCGTTTGACCGCGGGTGAACCGGAACGGAAACTAACGAGCGCGAATCCTGCGCGTGGGAAGTGTGGAGGGGTGAGGGGAGGGGTTGGGGGAAGGGGAGGGGAAGGGGAAGGCGAGGAGAACAGCTGCACAAGAGCTCGCTGCACAGCTAATGAGGCTCAGCGCTGGGCGCAGGCGCAGACACAGGCGCCACAAGCGCAACCGAGAGCAGATACTCCGACGCGAAACGCGATGGTCGTGCCTCCCACAAGAATGTATCATGATTCAGACTGTGCTGTGAAACAGCCCTATGGGCCCCGCCCCGGGGGACTCTCCGAAACACCGTTCACTTAGACGGCGATCTCTCCAATGCTCCAATTTAGACATTGTAACTTCTGAATCGTAAATAAAGGACTTTGTTTAAGCATTGAGCGAAAAGTCTGTATAATTTCCACCATTCTGATCAGCCATCCTTCTGTAATTGTGTAATGGTATCCTGCAATGAAATCCATTCTAACCGCGTAATGATACCTATTGTAACTGTGTAGTGATATGTGTTATAACATATCTTATAAATCAATTAGATCGTATTAATCCTGACTTATTAAATATTTGTACTTGCGACGCCTTGCAACCTTCCTTTTGGCGAGTGGAACGCCACACCGTACTTCACTTGGCGGCGTGGTGTAATACAACCGTATCCGCGAAGTTGTACTCTCGTAGAGTGTGTTCGGATTTGCTTGATGGTTCTTCGATCATCTATCACAGTCTGAGTATATTAAGGATAATGATTTACGTATTCTCTATCTTCTTGGTTCTACAACATTGCTCGTTGTTGGAACAATTTACAACTCAATTCTCAGGAGCCACGAGACAATTCCACGAAATAATGTCACAAACGATTGAGTTTTCAGAACGCGACTGACTTTGGGGCTCCACTTCAATGCTCATATCTACATCCACATATAAACAAAAGGGAATGTTTCTATGTCTGTCGCATATATAAACAAAAACTTCTTCATCGGTTTTGCTCAAATGTTTACACTTCATTCTTATTAATATCGGGAGTACTTAACGAGTGGTTGGAATTAATTTGAGGACTTTGTTTTTGCAAGTTAATCGATGAGGTGGGCTCTACTCCGTCCCCAGAGGACCTTGCCTGAAGTGTGATCTATGGATATATTTTTGAACTACACTCCACGCTTTGTTTGATAATATCGAATAGCATCGAAGTTGCGATCTAGAAAGTAGGAAGTCTGAACCAAATGCTGGCGGTGCACATCATCAATAGAATATTTTATTTTAAAGTGTAATTAATACGTAGTTAAAGTGTAATTAATACGTGATTAAAGTGTAGTTAATCTTCATTGAATAAATTGATTTTGAACTCGAATTGTATTTATTTAATACTCTGCCATAGCGAAGCCCTGCCGGGTCCGCTGGTCGTGAATAAAGTCGCTCCGAATGGTCCCGCTCGCCGTGGCTCAGCACCTGCCGGCGCCCGGCGGGAGGGGCGGGGGGGGGGCGGGCGCGAGGACAACAAAACGGCCCCAAAACGGGCAGCGCTTGATTAGAAGGCGGCGCGCCGCGCCCGCGGGCGCCGCACACTGGCACGAACCCCTCTGCCTCCGCGCACAACCGTCCTCGCCACCCGCTCCCAGGCCGCCAATGAAAAATATATTACTTTCTCGCTACGCAGTAGAGAGAAACTTACGTCATGCTCAGCGAGGAAAACGGTGAATTTTCGGTAAAAAAATAAACAACTCTTATTACACGGCCCTGGTGACGAAAAAGTAGATAAATCCAGTTCCTAAATGTAGAAAAAATATCTATCACGTGGTGTAGCCAGAATCCATGTTTTGGGGTCATTGATACCGAAAACTCGAATGATGGCAAAATGTCTGTACGTCTATGAACATCACTAGCGGCTAAACCGTTCAGTCCATTTTCTCAAATTGATATCTCCCTGTCAATCTGGCTGATGTCGCGGCCCCTTGAATTTGAAACAGATATTTTAATTTTGGAGGATACTTTACGTGAAACCCTTGGGACATTTTCCAAATTTTCGAAAAAATGGCTACGTCGTTTTTAATTAAATGTTTTTGTTAGGAAGTGTGAAGGACGTTTAAGAGATTAGTGCAGGTCTCACGTTCGATGGAAACACTGATTTTTTGAAAATTGCAAAAGTTCAAAATTCATTCGGAGTCTTCCTACAACTGAAATATTAGACAGATTTTTCCCTCAATGAAATCTGTTCCTGAATGATAGATTTTGAAATAATTTTGATTTCAATTTTTTGAAAATTAGAGGACTTTTTGCGTGATTCTGCGTGAAAGTTCAGGCGAAAAAGTGCGTGCTATTTTAGTACCACTATTTTTTTAATTACGAAGGTCAACGTTCATTGCATCACGTAACAGTTTTGTAAATTATATTTCATTGATTGATTAGTGATTCCAGACGCATCAACTGCAAAGTACATTAGTCCCGGAAGTGTAGTCCATGTTTTTATCGCGAGAAGTGGCAGTGATCATCTATCTCTAGATTGCGAGATCCGGCGTCGACCTGCTCTTCGGCTTGCTGCGTTTTCCACTCCAACGTATCTCCCACCGTCGGTTCAGCGCCTCAGTGAAAACCAGCTCTAATCTCCTGGCAGATCTCCCCACATGAGCGGAAGTGACACAGAGAAATCAAGGAAATTTACCCATCAGAGCAGCCGACCGCTAGAATTTTCTTCCAGACAGCAGCTGAATTCGACAGAGCAATGTTTGATTTTCTGTTCACAATAATGTTTGTAGCCTCTTCTAGTTAAGTTTCATATCCTTTCAAATTGTTTATAGTAAAAAATATTCATATGTTTTGGTACAATTCGTGTGAAGGGTCAAGATGGACGAATTTAAGTGAGTCGTCGTTCATCTTCACCGTTCATGGCAATTGTACTGCATATAAGATCGCTGATGGCTTTAAGATCATTACATTTTCGCGAATGAAATGTTTGATTTCGAAGTCCTTATTAGAGCATGCTGGTTAACAGAAAGTCTCACATTGGGATCTTCATGACATATTATTTTCAGTACTATTTTTTATTAAAATTATTGTGACAAATTGTTCCACGTAAAGGTAGTACGTATTAAATTTTATTATTGAGTACACAAACGTTCAGGAGAATTTATAGTAGTTAGTTATCATTGTGTTCGACGACTCCTAGTGTCTATGGGCAGACACCAAGGATAAAGGAGGAAGATGTCATTGGAGAAAGTTTTTAAAAATGATGCTCCAACAAATTGATTTTCAGAAGTTTAAATGTTGTGCCCTTGGTGTCAGCTCATTAACCAATTTATCCCTGAAGACATCATTTGTTGTAATATTTCTCAATATTTAATTGCACGTTAATATGATACATCGACTTTAATAGTTCAGATCCTCTTCACATCTTTAGCAACAATGAAAATGCATTATTTCCTGATATTAATACTTATATCTTGTCCTTGTTTTGGAAGAACTGGTTACCAATTACGCCTGTAAAACGCGTTTTCTTATTAAAATTATTATTACTATGCAGACTGATCAAGTTTTCTTGAGTCAACCTTACTTATGGAACACCATTGACTCTAAAGAAGTCTATTAGGTTAATAAATAGAAATTAAAAATAAAGTAAATAAAATTAATAAAATAAATAAAATAAATAAAACAAATAAAACAAAAAATAAATAAAATAAATAAAATCATTAAAATTAACATAATAAACAAAATAAATAAAATAAATGAAATAAATTGTAATTAACATTTTTAGTTTCTGTCTATAGTTTCAATTATATCAATATCTTGGTCCATCATTTCAAAGACAGAAAAAAATCATTTAATGTTATATAATCTGTTATTTCAAGACTTTTTTCTGTCGTTTGAATGAAGGACCAAGATATTGATATAAATAAAATAAACACAATTAAAAAAAGCAAAATTGTGGGTTATGTCCATTCAGACTTGACATGCAGCCCAGGGCCCGGCGGTGAAGGCAGGCACCTGCTGAGGGCTTGCGAGAGGGGCACAGCTGCAGTCGCCACCTGCCGCCCCCGACGCCGCCCCCGACGCCGCCCCCGACGCCGCCCTCGGTGCCGCTCGCCCGCCCAGGTCGCGCCCCTCCCCCGCCGCCGCCAGAGGAAATGGACGCGCGAAGAAGTCATTACGACGCGAACATACGTGTAATCGGCCTGCATCTCCCATTGGCTTTACTAATAGCAGGTGCCTAAAAGGAACGGCGTTCGGCAAATTTTATGCAAATCGGTTCTCTTTAGAGCGCGCCGAAAACGCCCGGCCACGGCGCGCTAAAAAGTTGGACGTTTGCCTGCTGGCCGGGCGGCGACCTGTTGATGCACAGGCTATCCAGGCGGATATGCGCTGGGCGCGGAAACAACGTCAATTCGCTCTCCCGAAGAAAAGAGGAAAGACCGGTTGTTCCGTCAAGATGCCCCTGTCGGTTCTCTGATAAAATCGATTTCCTTTTTAGGGAGGTTAACAAGAATCCAAGACACTATCTGATGGTAGCAACAGGAGAACAAACATATCAATGTTGGTAATAAAAAATGAGACGAATACTGAAAATATCTAACTAAATTATATAAAGTTTATTTTCTTTTTAATGGGAATATGAGAGTCTTCGCGTTAGAAAATACATCAAAAGAATACTAAACCATCTGACAAATAATCATATTCGTGATTACTCGAGAATAAATAATAATTTTCACTGTGTATTTTTATTATCAACATTACTCATCAATAAAGTAGTTTTTACGAGATACTATGTGAAAAGAGAATCATGACTTTGTGAAACATTCATTTTTCTCGCTTATGCCAGTCCATACTCAATATTATAAGCATTCCTAACATTGAATATGACTGACGCCTTTCTAGTCTTGTAGCTTGGACTGAAAATGGTGTCGTGACGCAGTTCGTTTTTTCGTAGTGAGTAGATTTTCTTTCCTTTTTATAAAATTATTGTGCAAACTGTAATATTCATATTTTAAAAGACAAAGAAAATGAGCCCATTAAACTGATAACTTTGCAATGGTTATTATGGAGAAATGTCTCATACTTTTTTCAATCATGGCCATTATTTCAGTTCTCGGTTCTGTTGCTGGAAACATTTAAAATATAAGAACATAGATGTCGTCACACATTTTCATTAGCAAAAAAAAACTGTAAAAGCTCATCATTAAAAGGTGTCACAAAAATTTTAATACGAAAATTTGTTGAACAGACACAATAAAGCATTCTCCCCTTTGGTTAGAGTTCTGCAAATTTTTAAAATAGAAACCCATATTTGTTCGAAATAAACTGAGGAAACCCATACAAAATTTAGTCACCCCTTGCATTGAACTCTTTAGGTATTTTTGTGTAGGGTTCATTAATACAATGCAAAATACCGCGACTACATCTGCGCATGAAATGTGATCTTCACCCAATTTAATAATATCCTGAATTCTAAGTTACTCGTACTGCAAGTCATTTTCAGTATTATAATTAAAAATCTCAGGAAGATAATACTAGCATTTTATGTATCATGTCTGGGGGCCTGAGATGATTTAAAAATAAAGATATTTCTAAGTTAATGCGGAAATGTTTTCTGTTTATACTATATTGAATAGTTGGATAGCTTAAACACGAAAATATCGAAATAAGTATTATGCAATATTGTGGAATTGAAATAAAACGGATTGAAGGCACGGCAATCTCCCTCACAAAATGGTCATTTAATTTTCCGGACATACGGTGGCTTCTAGATTCAATTTGAGATGTTGCCAAGACTTTTTTTCTTAATGATACAGTTGAACGATTTTCAGTAAACACCTTGTTTATTTTCTTCGTATCTGGAATATTATTGAAAATTCGTTTATCTCAATTGTAGATTCGAATGGTTATGTCTGAAATACAAAGACAGAAGAACGAGTTTCAAATTAATCAGAGTATAACCCCAAAAATTATCTCGTGATGCACAAAAAATATTTCCAATGTATCCCGAAATCGTACAGGAGATTGAAATATAAAAAGGAGTTTATTTCATTCCTCAATACACGAACTATTAATCCACTCTGCTATTTTTCTCATAATGTAATATATGATTGTGAATAATCGTTCATTCGGCGAAAATTACTAAATAATGAAGACTCAAAACTAATATTTTCTAAACATCCGGCGACGGCTTTTGTCTCAGTGAGCACGTGCTCTGAAAGGTCTCTCACGTAGGCGAGATCTTGCGGGAACCAGTGACTTCACCCAGAACCGGCCCTGGCGCGCGCTCGCCTCCCCGCCCTCGCCGCGCACACGTTACGAGCGCGTCTTCCCACAAAAGCGCCCTCATTTCTCATATCCCCGCGCAAAAACATACTCCCACGGCCCGCCATCCATTAAGCCGGGCGCGCGCGCTCACCTCCATTACTACTCGAGCTTCGCGTACACACACACACACACACACACACACACACACATACGAGTCACCGGCCCTCGTAAACTCATCCGCCCGACGCAGCGACGGCGGCGGTGCCAGCTGGCGGTGCCGGGAATCAAACCGGGTGACGCACGCGCGACTCTGCGGGACCGCACACGGCGCCTCGACGGGGCAGCTGTCAATTAAACACGTGTAGGTAATTAGAGCGTTATTTATAGGACGCTGGGGTGGCCTGGCGCGACGTCTTGCTTTCCCGGCCCCCGTCGCGTCGGGCTCTTTCCCCCCCTCCCGCCCCGGTGGTGGGCCGCACGCGTCGTGGAGCGCGTTTGTCACTGCGTCCCGCCCCGCCCCGCCCCGCCCCGCCCCTCCCCGCCCCGCCTCGTCGACGAACGGGTGACTAAGCTCGGGTTCCCTCCGCTAAGGACAACTCGGTGATCGAAGAATGAGGACGCTCGGAGAACGGTTAGGAGACGGAGCGCCAGCGTTACAGTTCTTTGCGATGTGACTCCTCTATGTCTAATACAGTGGCGCATGCTTATTTCACGCCATCTTCGATTATGTATACTTCGGTTTTTCTTTCTTGGCGCACGGGGGGGGGTGTCATTAAAATGGAATATCTCACGATATTTCGAGTCGTTCTCCGTTGTGCCGCCAGAAATCGCATGATCGCCAGCACTGTTCGATACAGTCGTGATCATGCGACTCCTAGCGGCACAACCGAGAACGACGCGAAATACCGTGAGATATTCCATTTTATTGACACACCACCGTGCGTCAAGAAAGAAAAACCGAAGTATAGTTTGTCTAACTTGTACTATTTATATCATGCAATATTATGTGTTTATATAATTATATAAATAATTTCATTAAACACAATCATTTTTACATTTATTCGTTACATGAAACACGATTAAAAGGCTTCTCTAATAAACGCTGTACAATACACTCATTGTCAACAGGTAAACATCCCGAAGCTATCTGTGACACTTTTTCAAACTATCTTACCAAATTGACATTAGTTAACTTTGACACCATCCTGTACTAAATATGTTGCAATTTTAAGGCATAAAACACCCTTAATATAATCTATTATGTATATGTACACACATCACCAGTCTATGTCTTGCAACAAGAGCACATTTATTCTGTTCGTTTGCTGCCCACTGCCTCCGAACTGCTCCGAACGCTGTCCGAGCGAGTCAAGAAACCGCTCGAGAAATCGACAACCTGAGCCCTTGGTTGGCCCATGTCTTACTAGTAGGAGGGGGGAGTGAATCATGCGACGTACGCACGATATGTGGATGCCGCTGAGTGCGAGCGGTTTCTTCCCGAGTTGCCGCCTCTTAAGAGGACTGGCGCGAGGTCGATCGAGCGGTTTATTGCAGATCTGAACAGAACAGATTACACAGAATCTGCAAAAAATGTATGTCACTGAAAAATAATGTGGTCTATAATTATTTTTAATATAATTTATCTTGACATATTTTTGTTCTCGTAATTTTCTTGGTCCGGTAGCCCTGTAGTCCACAGTATACGCCACTGGTCTAATAACAGACCACAAAGTTGAACAATGAGTATCAAGAGATATTAACATTGAGAGTATTGGTAACAAGAGATAATCGTCTGAAGAATTTTCCTCAGAATCCCCTGCTTCTTTTGAAATGCATATTGTTTTCCACATCATAGGTTTCTGCGTGAAATTACACAGTCAAAATTTGTCAATCAACCTACGTAAGCAACTATTCTGATTTATTATACTTGGAACACTTTTTAGCAAAAATCAATGTATGAGAATAAGTGAACGTAGGGGACATATCCTTTATTACGCACACTCTCTTCGCCATAGTAATGAACAGCCTGGAAGCGCATTCAGTTGCAAATAGAAAAAGCTACACATACAATTATAATATGACTCTCCTTCCTTTTTAACTTAACTTTGAATAAGGAGCTTCTTCTGGAGCACTGATCCGAACTTTGCTTTCGGGGAAAATGCGTCTACAATTTGATCTCAAATATATTTTCATACATTCAGAACAAGTTTTTTAAACACGCAGTCATGCATTTATAAGTAGATAGAAAAATAAACCTTGTAGAATGAATTACACGATAAATGGCTAAGAAAAATCAGTGAAATAAATTTTCTATCATCGAAGACGCGTCGCAATTTGAAATTAATTTTATAATTAGAGTTTTGCTCATTCCCATAATCTTAAATTGCATTAAACATGAAACAGCACTAAATATAACACAATTTGGTAGTTTATTTTTGAGTAAGTGGTCCTCAAACTGAAGAAAATAAACTGTTCCTCAAACTGAAGAAAATAAAAATAGCTGAGAAGAAAATATCACGGAAGGGCAATGTCGATCCGACATGGTTTTCCAAATCGTCTCTGCTAAGTTCTGAGGAATGTAATGCACTCTTCATGAGTAAATGCCAGATACAAATAGAAATTTTCATTATTCCTCCAAAATCCGTGCCTATATTTCAAATCAAGCGACGAATATTTCATTCAGCTTACAAATCTTCTATAAGATTTTTAAAAGACGAAAATTAAGCTCCAGATTATTATAGGAAAGTGTTGAAATATTAAATATTAACGACTGCATGTTATAATAAATGAAAAACGAGTCGTATAGTTTATCTTTTCGTCCAAAATACATCAATTAAAACGAGGTACATTTTGTATAAATTCCTTAATTTGTGATAAGCAAAAAGTCAAATTCAATAATATTAATTGAAAAATTGAAAAATTATTATGATATCAAAAACGACCATTAATCACTTACAATTATATTCATTCATGAACTCATTCCTAAATAATTTTCATATCCAAATTAAATAATGAGTAGGATTCAAAATGCTCAACGCCCGAGTATAGGCAACCATTCAAACAGCACAGTCAAACGGTACTCTTGATTCCACAAGTGCCAGGTTTATTGAACACTAGTTTGCGATATTTTATTATCATTTGTTACCATTATTTGTTGGTACTCGACCATTAGAGATGATATTACAAGTTGTGAAGCGCAACTAAACTTTCGAACTGTTTCAAATAATAATATCCAACAACAAAAAAGCGTAAAAGTACCTAGAGTCCTTCCAACAGATTGATTACATATTAAAAACACGTAATTAGAAAAATTCAGAAATACATGAATACTTCTGAAATTCCATCCCACCCACACAAAATGTTTTCCTTCCTTCACCGCACTCAATACCACTTGCCTTAATATTATGATGCAGCCTTGCTAGTATATCTTATTTAGTTGCCCTTGCTTCACTGAGTTTCTTTTATTAGAAACAGAACAAGTTCAGAAGCACTGTTGCATAAACTACGTCACAAATTAAAAAACAAAATTGCTCTAAAAGAATCCTATGTATATTAGGCAATCGTGCAAACCACCCACACACATACATTCATCTGGTGGATCTTATGTGGTGAACACAAGTGTTGAACGAAATTTGTTTTGAACGACTATCTTCAATGACGATTTAGATTAGGCTTCACCATTATCAAGAAATGTATCAATTAAATTATTATTCATAAAGTTCTAGTACTTGCTATGGTTGATATCTCGGAATATAAATTTGAATATTACGATTGCTCGAAATGCTCATTCAAGTATTTGACGATTGAAAGATATTTAACATGAATTTTCTAGGCCATGAGATTTTCATCATTAAAATTATTTGTTGGGATTGTTAAATCCTTCTTCGCTTCCAAATGCACACACATCTGTTCACAAAGTGTTTCATAATTCCATTCATAAATGTCATAATAGTTCCGCGTACGTGATATATGTAATTGAACCTGTTCCGAAAAAGTTTTCGAATAATTTTGCTTTGGTGATGAATTTGAATTCACTTCTGTCACACGCTCATTTGCACTTCTGTGACGTACTCAGTGCATCGGAAACTAGCAGTGGGAAATATAAAAACTAACTTTATACCATAGCATCTTTCGCGCTGAATATTCATTGCAACAACTCCAGGGTAGTCTAAATAACTGAAACTTCAGACACCACAGGTAAAGAAGATCAGACAAAATTTGGTTATTTTTTAAGAACTTCCTGCACAGTTCCCAAGGAATATGTCAAGACAACGCTTACACTTCATATTGCAAAGTTTGCTTCTCAGCTAGCTTTTAGTGAATCCAACCGCGTTGAATTAAAAGACATTAAACGGAGCTCACGAAACGGCATCCGAAAGGAAATGTATCTCAATTTCAGCTACAGAACTGGTCCTCCACGAAGGAGATGCAGTCCATTTCACTTCACTCTGACCGAACTAATTGATGGTAAAACCTCCAGTGCTAATTACTCAGAACGATGTCTTCGGGCGACCCGGTCGCCAAAGAGCCACTTAGACATCATTAGTGCCTGGTGATTCGTTCCTGTTGGGACGATCCAGAACACCGAGGGCGGAGTATTAACACTCTGCGGGGATGCAAGAAAACAAGATCTCTCATTACCCGACGCTATTCGGGTCATCGCTGTAGTCACTCCCCGGAGTGAAACGCCAATTACTGATTCTAATGGCAAGAGGAATAATGACGACGCCTTAGCGGCAATTCGTTTGGATTCTAGGGCTCTCACCAGGTTGATATATCTTGAAGATTTCTCTCAGTCGGCATAGAAAATTTCTCTCTGACTACATAACCCCATTCGGTTCATTTTCGAGTAAATACATATAAATGCATGCACAGGAATCATTTAAAATAGTACACAGCAATAGTGCACAAAAACTATCCCTATTTAGTATTTGAGTAAACTCCTCGTGTGCGTGCGTGGAGAAAATACGGTTCCGTGCCTCACGGTTAGATCACTTCCCGGGCACCAATCGAGACATATAAGGTGTCATTCGACGCGTTTCGGTCTCCTGATGGGGAACTGATAATCTGTTTTCGGGTCCAGCCGGAAGATAAAAATAAATTTCCAAAAACGTATTTTTGCGTGTTTTGGCGCTGCAATACCAGTGAGTATGCCGGGAATTAAATCTTTGCCACCCAAATAGACCTACGTAGGTAGCATTGATTAAACTCCAGTATCCAAAGGCATTTTTCGCTTAATACGCCATTATTTTCTTTTCCAACATTGGCATCACTGATGTTGACATATTTACGTGAACAATTGATATTTACGTGAACAACGTAATTTGTACAAGTGGCACACGAGGAATATTTCATTTTAAATTATATATGTAGGCCTAATACCGTATTAAAAAATAATTTTCAAAATCTACGAAAAGTACTGCCTTGGAACGTTTTAACTTTGAAGAATTTCAAGTGAATACGGAGAAAATAAAACTGCGAGTAATGATAGAAAATGAATGAACTATGTTCGATTTCTCACTTTTACGTCCCTAAGTGTACACATACCAATACAAATACCGATTTTCAAATGAATGATACCCACAACTTATACATATTAAACTTAACTATTAACTTATTAACATAAACATACAAAACGTTGTCTTTTAATATTTATTTAGATTCGCTTATGAAACGATTATTAGAGCAATTGCAAAAGTGGAAGTGAACACAAATTAGACTGAGTTTCAGGAGTTTTAATCTCTTCAAAAATTATAGGAGAAAAATATGGAAGTGTTTAGCAAATCCGGGAAAGAATTTTCTTAATCGTTTATAACTACATTTACTGTAGTTGTAGATGATTTTGCGGAAGAATTTTCGAATGTAATTGAGAATGATCTTATACAATACGTATTATGTATTAGGATTAGAGAATAAACTATAAGAACAACTTACAGGTGATCTTTGTGCATTATTATGCATATTAGCAAAATCGTAAAAAGTGTAACTTGACTAAACTTTAACTATTCGCATCTTCAATACCTTCAAGTATTTCTTACGACAATAATAATTTTTAAATTGCAATATTACAACTTCATATGGAGGTAACATACAAGGCCACTGGATGTTGGGAATTTTCGAAGGCGAGTATAACATTATCAGAGCCTACAATTCATTGGTAATTCCAATGCCAGATACTGCAAAATCATATTTGAACCGAGTTACGCAAGAACAAAATGAAGCATGAAAGAAATTTTCTACACATGAAGATACTTTTAAAATAGTATACAGCGTCGGCGACGGCACATTCAGCTAGTTAAGAGTATTTAACCTACACAAATAGGATGGTTCTCATAAAAGTAATATTTCACCAATATATTTTTACACCATGCTTGATACCATACAGTATTTTAAATGCGGCAAACGATACGAGAAACGACGATACGAAAAACGATAAATACGACAAATACGATCGTACAAACGATACAAAATATCTATGAATAAATACGAGATAGCATTTACATTATCTTAAGGTACATTGCTTAAATATCTTGTAGTACATTGCATTTAAAACGCATGTGTGATACAGAAGATACACATATGGCCAATCCAGCTAAGATGGTGGGATGTAATTTTGGGTGAGGGCTGAGATTTTTTCATCTCGTGACTGTAGCTTCGCGTTGTAGACGGAGCATCATGCATATCATGCAAAACACTAAATCATCATTAGCATTTTGTTAAGTATCCAGGAAAGATGAGAATCATGCTTGACCATTTCTATTCATTCAAGAGAACTGCAAAAGAAAACAATTTCAGAAAGCAATGATTCACTTTTAAACAGCTGTATAACCGACTGCTATATCTACTTTGAGAATACAAATATACTTACATCTTCTCTTTCTTGCACACTGCTTCTGTAATGTAGAGAAAGTGTTGTAATGCTGCAGCAAAATGGTGATATAGGAAAGAGATCAGAAAAAATTGTTTTGTGGGTCCCTGATACCGAAAAATTGGATCAGTCTTGTTCCTACATGAAGTAAATAACATCGTCTTGCACGTGCCGTCAGGATACAGATTTTGAGAGTTGTGACGTCGTCATAGGATGAGGAAGAACACAGACACGGAGTTGACTGTACATATTTATTTACAAGTTTATTACACTATATACACTCCTAAGGAACACTCCTAAGGAACGCTGCTCTCCACAGCGGTCCGACTCCTGAGACGAGCCGCCTCAGTATTTACTAAGAGAACCCCAGCTCGCTACACCAGCGCCGCCCTTGGTCTCTTGTCCCGTGGCGAAAAGCCACGCCTCGCAAGACACTGCTCGCGATCACCTCCGCACATCGCTACGGTCAAAACTCGACTCCCAGGAAGCTTATTCCACCCGCCTCCCTTGCGAGGCATCACGTGACCGACCTCCCACGCACAAAGCGTCATTTCCGCTCGAGATTTGGGCTGGCTGCAGAAGGAGCCTGGCGTCCATCTGCGAACGATTTCTGTCGTCACACATCACTAGTGCGAACGGACAGCCGCCTTCTCAGACACGCCCCAGCGGAGAGAGACCCTCGAGAGACCCCGGGGGGTCCGTCCGCCCCTGCGCGGCACGAGAGGACCACCCCTCCCCCTTGCACGACTTGTGCGGTCGGTCGCGCCCAGTGCTGTGACGCTACAATCTCTCCCATACTTGGGGCGAAATTTTTTTTCGCAGACTTTATTAGTCACAGAGAAAAAATTTCCCGGATTGTACGCCGACCGCTCATTAAATCCCTGGTCTCCTGATGCTAACTTTATAGAGTTAGCTATTTATCACCTATAATACCGTTTCACAAAGCTATGAATTTTCTATAACTAAATTTTCTTATCAAATTTTGATTACATAAATATTCTACTCCTTTTACACTATGCTTTACCTAGTACCATTTCACATATTTATCAATATACGTTTATATACACAGTTATGTACGTTTATATACACTCATATCAGTTTCTCACATTTTAATGACTTTTTCTCCCAAAATACAACAACAACATCCATAAATTTGAATTTAACCCAGGTGTCCTCCAAAATATTACTATTTTATCGTATGATCATAACCTTAGGCCTTATGTTAACAATACCACAAAACTTTGTCCTAGAAGAAAAACACATTACATTCAATAACACTCTTAAACTAAGGTATTTACAATTTTATACAATTGCACCGTTTTTTTACATTTAGGTTCCACTGTCGTGGTGTCCCCTTGCACTCGCGTAGACCACTCCAGGCTAGTACATGCGACTCAGTGCATCCACATTGACATGCTCTGTCCCTTTTTTGTGAACAATGGTGATGTCGTATTGTTGCAGTAACAGTGACCAGCACCTTAATCTAGGATTATTCCCTGTACAATTTCTTAGTAGCCATATCACCGGATTATGATCTGTCTCAATTTTTCTGGCGACCTGCCCATCCAAATAATATTTGAGCTTTTGGCGACCCCATATTATCCAATATTGTTCTTTTTCCGATGTACAAAATTTGGATTCCGCTGGTGTAAGCTTTCTACTTATATACAATACCGGATGTTCATCTCCTACATCGTCTTTTTGAGCTAAAATTATTCCTAATTCCTTTAAGATTTTTGTTTGTCTAGGCGACATTCTGTACGGCGCGCTCCTAACTGTTTGCGTATGATCAGTGAATTCTACATTCATTGTTATGACGTCAGCTACTCCTGGTTTTTCTGAAAAAATGTCTTTGAATTTGAAATTTACATCTTTCAACGCCGCCCGAAATTCCGGCTCCACCTTAGTGCCTTTACGCAATGATTCCATGTCAAAATCACTTGAGTCTAATTTCAACGCGTACCGATCTAGCTCGTCATCTTCCTCCGCCGTTCCTTCTGACGCGACGCAAAGAATTTCGTCGTCTTCCTGCTGCGCGGTTGCGAAAGCCCGTTTGTCGATTTTTAATGGATTTACTATGCCTGCGTCTAACTCTGCCGCATGGCTTTCCTCGACTTCTTCGCCCGCCAACGCTTCTTTCCGCTCCATCCGTGACGTTATCGGACACCGGCGGCAGCTCTTCACACTCTCGGTGTTCTGGCGCTTCCGCACGCGTCTTTTCGTGACTCTGCGACCGGGTCTGTACCGCATATGCTAGTTGTGGTTCAACAGACCCCCCTTGAATCTCATTCATCAAGGTGGCCGTACGGTTACTTAATAAATAGTAATCGAGCTGGCAATGCCTATTCGCTACGGCCGCCTTTGTAACGAACCGGCCGAAGGGTCCTTCTAACGTGACGCGCGCCACCGGCAATTTCCTTGGTTCTGAATCAAGTGGTTGCATCACCCAAACGGATTCCCCGGTCATCTGGTCATCCGTTACATATTTACCACTTACGAGATCATAAGTAGAGCCAGAATCACGAAGTATGTTAACAGAAACATTATTTACTTTTCCGACTAATGTGAACGGATTTAACAATGATTGACTTTGCATTTGGGCCACGTAATTTATCTTTTCCACGCCTTTACCTTCCGGACATTGCCTACGAAAATGACCTGCTTCCCCACACTTAAAACAGTTGGCCGCCTTAGGCCTTTCAAATTCGGCTGTGTGGTTAACGTTCGATTCCGGCTGTTTTGAGGCTCGAGGCGCGCCTTCCGTCGCCTGGTCCACCCGTTTTACCTGCGTGTTCTCTTTGCTAGTAAACTTAGTAAAGCTACGTTTCCAGCCTGCTCGGTTGTTCTCATAGCAATCGAGTTTCTTGGCTAGCTCGAGAGACGACGCAAGATCTCCCCACTCATCGATAAAGTGGTCACGCATCTCCGCCGGTACCCTCCGCTTTAATTGGTCCGTAACCATTAAATCTAAGAGCTCGTGGAATTCAGTAATCTTAAGCCCCGCTACCCATTCCTTGCAATAGTTATTTAATTCTCGCGCGTATACATTCCACGTGGTTCCCGCACGCCTTTGGTGCGATGTGAATAATTGTCGGAATCTTTCGGCGTTAAATTTAAACATTTCTAACAGCCGCGTTTTTGCTTCCTCATATTCTACGCCACCCGTTCCCGAATCAAGCATCAACCATGAATTTACCTGATTAGGCAATAATGCCATGAGATTTGTCACCCATTCAGATTCAGGTATTCCCAATTGCCCTACCTGTGCTTCGAACACACTAAGGAACATTGTAATATCATCATTTTCGCCCTTAAACCGATCCATGACGTTTTTGATTTGAACATTTGCCTTCGTTGCGATACTGGTACTACCTACCGATTCCCGTCCCGTGACTGCCGTCGTGATACGTAACTTTTCTAACTCATGCTGCCGTTCCTGCTCCGCGCGTTCTCGTTCGCGTTCTTCAATGAGGATTTCCTTAGTCGCTTCGGCGAGCTCCCGTACCAGTTCCTCCTCATATTCCGCGCTATTAACAATTATTTGCTTTAGTGCAACAACCGTTTCGTCACCTGAAAGCGTTTCCCCCATCTCTTTGGCCACTCGAACCAACACCTCCTTCCTGAATCCCGCAAGATACGACATACTGCCTGAATTAATCCCGGCGAGTACAAAAAGACACACTTACGTACAGGGAGCCCTCGGTGCCGCTTGCGCTGATGTGACCCAGGGTTGAGTCGGAGACACTTGTAGACGTCCTTCCTTCCTTCAGGGTTCGGACCAGTCTTCTTTCTTGGTGCTTCCGTTGCCGACGCGTAATTTAATGTTTCCTCGCGCTTCACTGGTGCTGCGACAGCTTCCGCTGAGTTCCGTTACTGCTGCATATTCCCTCGTACGCACCCGTAGCCGCACTATTCACAACTTGGTACTTGCTGCCGTAATTAATGTTAGTTCAACAAGACTGTGTGAACCAATTAATGCATTACTGGTCACTCGCGTGGATGTCCGTTGTCACTGCTTCCACCATTTAATGTTTTAATAGTCACCACCCAATGAATCGCTGCCACCATTTAATGCCAGTTTGGTGGGCAACAATGTTCCTCGTGAGCTTCGTTATAACCGCTGCCACCATTTAATGTTGTTCGGTAGGCAACAATGCTCCGCCGTAGGCTCCGTAAAACCGCTGCCACCATTTAATGTTGTTCGGTAGGCAACAATGCTCCCCGTAGGTTACGTTATAACCGCTGCCACCATTTAATGTTGTTCGGTAGGCAACAATGCTCCCCGTAGGTTACGTTATAACCGCTGCCACCATTTAATGTTGTTCGGTAGGCAACAATGCTCCCCGTAGGTTACGTTATAACCGCTGCCACCATTTAATGTTGTTCGGTAGGCAACAATGCTCCCCGTAGGTTACGTTATAACCGCTGCCACCATTTAATGTTGTTCGGTAGGCAACAATGCTCCCCGTAGGTTACGTTATAACCGCTGCCACCATTTAATGTTGTTCGGTAGGCAACAATGCTCCCCGTAGGTTACGTTATAACCGCTGCCACCATTTAATGTTTCCTCGTCTGTGACGTCGTCATAGGATGAGGAAGAACACAGACACGGAGTTGACTGTACATATTTATTTACAAGTTTATTACACTATATACACTCCTAAGGAACACTCCTAAGGAACGCTGCTCTCCACAGCGGTCCGACTCCTGAGACGAGCCGCCTCAGTATTTACTAAGAGAACCCCAGCTCGCTACACCAGCGCCGCCCTTGGTCTCTTGTCCCGTGGCGAAAAGCCACGCCTCGCAAGACACTGCTCGCGATCACCTCCGCACATCGCTACGGTCAAAACTCGACTCCCAGGAAGCTTATTCCACCCGCCTCCCTTGCGAGGCATCACGTGACCGACCTCCCACGCACAAAGCGTCATTTCCGCTCGAGATTTGGGCTGGCTGCAGAAGGAGCCTGGCGTCCATCTGCGAACGATTTCTGTCGTCACACATCACTAGTGCGAACGGACAGCCGCCTTCTCAGACACGCCCCAGCGGAGAGAGACCCTCGAGAGACCCCGGGGGGTCCGTCCGCCCCTGCGCGGCACGAGAGGACCACCCCTCCCCCTTGCACGACTTGTGCGGTCGGTCGCGCCCAGTGCTGTGACGCTACAGAGTCCTTGATAAAGTCTGTCCAGCCGTCCGTCTGTGAAAGTGAATATGGGAATCAGAAATGGTAACGTTAGGCGGTCATGTGGCTCCAAATTAGAAAATACCCAAAACTATGACCCAGGTTGGCGGTGGGACAATAGATAAATATGCACATCTCGGGCATTAGACAACAACAACAACAACGTAAGTAGCTTAAGCATAATATATTGTTTATAATATGCTTAAGCTACTTACGTTATAGTAAATCCCATACCCTTGCCTCCATCCCTCTCCCCTTCCCCTGTCACCATCCCTTTCCCCCTCCTTCTCTCCTACCCCTCTCCCTCACCCTTATATCTTCCATCCCTCTCCACCCCACACCTCTCCACCCCACACCTCTCCACCCCACACCTCTCCACCCCACACCTCTCCATCCCACACTTCTCCCACTCCACACCTCTCCCACCCCACACCTCTCCCACCCCACACCTCTCCCACCCCACACCTCTCCCACCCCACACTTCTCCATCCCACCCCTCACCCCACTCCTCTCCTCATCTCTCTCCACCCCCTCTCCCCCACCCCCAGCGTCATCTAGTGGAGTAACAACAAAACGAACAGCATAAAAACAATCTCCTTAAAAATCACGTAGATGAGCCAGCTTTCCCGGAGATCGGTCGAGCGACGTCCGAGATTATTGATTTCGAACAAAGCAACATCCATTTTTATAGAGATCATTTTTGTATAAGCGCAGGACCCGATTAATTCCTCAAGAGCAACTAAGCACGGCCAAAGTATGGGTCCTCTAAAGTTACTGAAATATTGAACACCGTACGTGAATATGGAAAATGAATTTGAAAATAAAGTGTCATCTAGCAAACAAAAGGAATATATTAATGCATTTTAACTATTTCTCCACGAATATATTTTTTTAATATAAGAGACCCTAATATAACGGGGGCTCCACGCACGTGCATAGTTTGCAAATGCATCAATCTACCTCTGCATGTATGTAGTACTGATTTTAAGAATGTGCGTTCCCGTTCTCCCCCCCCCTCCGAGAACGAGACAAAAAAGCTGCGGGTGGGTGGGCGAGCCGGCAAGCGGCGTAGGGCGGTCACCGCAAATCCGGATAATCACCGCCTTCCGGCGCCAGCAGATAAGGAGACGCGGTGCTGGCGCCCGCGGGCGGGCGGGCGGGGTGGGGGGATTGGGTGCGCGAGCACACGCGCGCCTCATCTCCGGCGAATGCCGCGTGACCGGATTGCGCGATGCGCCGCGCCGCGTCGCCCGCCGCCGCAAACCAACGCCCCTCGCCTCGATTCAAGGCAATTCAATGAAGCCTTATTTTACGTGGAGACGCGGGCCGGCAACTCAGGCCATATTTGTTTTTTAAAAAGGCTCTCCAAGATACGTACTGATGCCGAATATGTCTCATAATTTTTTTCAGAACTTTATCTCCGCGTAAAGAGATAAAAAATCAGAAAAACAAAATTCGCATTTTTCTGATGTCTTACAAAATAATCCGGTTGTGGCTCTGAGGTTTTCGGAAAATGACTTTCAAAATAACACTAAGCATGCCCTCAGTTCAAAATTGAATTAAGCTTGGGGGCATTTTTATCTCCTTATCCACGTACAGCCTTCCGACCATCTTGTGGAGAAACAAGTATTGCTCAGGCGACGAAACAGGCGATTTGAATTTAGCTAGAGGCTTCTTTCAGGCTTGATGACCTGAAGTAAATCTACAACATGGAACAGTTCGCTTTACTTCCCCTACGAAGGAAGGCGTACTTAAGATTTTTTCACCCATAAAAATCCATGGCTTCGATCAGGTTTGAGCCCGCAAATTTGGGTATAACAGTCCGAAACTTTGCTATATTACTGGAGCCGCGAAGCGCCTCAGGCTTCGATGCGATGCTCTCCAAACTTCAAATACACGACTTGCAGAAACACTCTATTGATTGGAAAATGAGTGGGGTAGATCGGTGGAAAGCACGGGAAATATCTATGAGCGTACTTACTGCCTTTGAAATTCTCATCCAGGCAATGCTATGTCCGCCCAGTTATTTAGTTGGTGTCGAAAATTTACCACCGTCAGGCCCACGTCGTCGAATTCCAGAGCGGTTGCAGCAACAGCAGAAGGTTGTGAAATGTAAAAATTTGTAACACTTTTTGAATTCACAACCACGCTATTAATTCTGGGATTATTTTATGGGTGTTGGTACCTTAATTAAACTCCTAGTTTGCCAACATTTCGGAACTTTACTGTTCCCTCTTCAGGGGTCACTAAGGTTCAATATTGAAGAGCATTTTACAAAATTGAACCACCACATGGTATCAAGGACATTGTAATCACAACTCCACCACTCTCCGACTCCACGCTGACTGAGTCGAGTTAAGACGAGACTTTAACATGGAACCAGAGGGTAGTGGTGTTGTGATTGCAGTGTCCATGATGCCATGTAGTGCTTCAATTTTGTGTAATACTCTTCAACATTCAACCTCAGTAAGCCCTGACTAGAGAACAATAAAGGTCCGAAACGGTGGCAGACTAGGAGTTTAATTAAGTGACCGACATCCACTAACTCTTCTTAAAACAGGCGGCTCCACACATTCGGTATTCGGCAAGTACCAACCAACTACTCACCAAATCCCGAATAGTGAGGATGAGTAGCTTGCAATTTGCCGAGCGACGAACGTTCAGTGCTCGCCCTGCCCACTGCTTGCCGTCTTTTGGACACCTAAAGGAAGCAAACATTCCTCGAGCACTTCAGATGCTCGGGACTGGGCGAGCAGAAGCTCGCATCTAGGCGAATGCCGAAAGTCGGGAGCCGCCTTTAAATAAAGAAAATTGTCGTAGGTTTCATACCGTATATGTTTGAAAAGAAAGCCATTTTTGTCATTGGTGGTGATGGAGTTTTGATTGATTGATTCAGAATTTTGTGTTTCCGGGGCGTATATCCGAATAAGAGCGGTAGAGCTACATGTTTTATCCCGGGAGGAGGGGTTGAACATCCCTTGATAGAAAATGAGGTCCAATGTCGGCTTGCGGTTTCCCCACTCCTGGTATCTCCATTAGCGGGGCACCACCCGAGCCAGGACAAGCTCCCGACTTATTTTCCGACATATGTGGTACGGTAGCGCAGTAAGTGTGTGTGTGTGTGTGTAAGGGGTGAGGATAGGACAAAGAAGAGGAAAGAAAGATCGCGTGCGGTCCGTGGTCCATTTGTTAAGGTACTACTCCGACATCCGCCTGATGTTGAAAGAATAAACCCCGGAAAATTACCGATCAGAGCAGTCGTCTGTTAGAATTTATCCCCAAACAGTGATTGAATTTTTCTAGCTACTCTATGTGATCAAAAGTATCCGGACACGGAGGCGGTGGTGTTATGGTGTGGTCGTATTTTTCATAGAAGGGGCTTGCATCCCTTGTTGTTTTGCGTAGCATTATCGCGGCACAGGCCTACGTTGATGTTTTAAACACCTTCATCCCAATGTTGAAGAGCAATTCGGGGATGGCGATTGCATCTTTCTACACTATCGCGCAGCTGTTTATACTGCACGGCCTATGGCGAAGTGGTTACATGACAATAACATCTCTGTAATGGACTGGTCTGCACAGAGTTCTGACTTGAATCCTATCGAACACCTTTGGGATGTTTTGGAACGCAAACTTCGCGCCAGGTCTCACCGACCTACATCGATACCTCTCCTCAGTGCAGCACTCGGTGAAGAATGGGCTGCCATTCCCCAAGAAACCTTTCAGCACCTGATTGAAAGTATGCCTGTGAGTGTGGAAGCTGTCATAACGCTTACCAGTTAACTTTAACTCTCACAAAGTATGCCACCACGAATCAGCACAATTGTCTCAAAACATGATATATTTTTTCTGTATATTTCTGGAGGTAAATAGATAAATAGTTATTTAAAATGAACAAATGTATTTTCGAAGTGTGTGGCACGGTATGTGATATGATCTAATAAACGAATGTTGAATTCCCTATGAACTTTATTATGCTATATGAACATGGTCGTTAGTTTTGAATCTCAGGAAATGCTTATGGATTATTTCATTTTTGCGAATGTATGTATTGGCGGCATTAATCCATACATAGTGAGAGGCTTAAATGATTGTGTTGTTATGTATTTGTGTATTGCTACGATATTCTAAGTATTAGTAAGTAATTCTTTTATTTATTTTTTTTTCTTGGCCATTTGTTACCGGTTAGGTTAAGAATACCTTTCAAGTTGTCATAACGTTGCCCCTTATGTCATCATATTTTGGGCTGGCAGGTGAATGTTAGGAAAGATAACAGTAATGTCATAATGATGAATTGAGTGAATTACAACATGGACGAGACTGAGAAGGCAATACTTTTATTTTTATATGTCAGCCATAAATCAAGAACTAAAAATAATTGTAAATTTTCCTTCTGTTCCTTACAGTGAAATAAACAACTATTAAACCATCAATTAAATATAAAAACATGCCAACAAATTAATTTTATTCTTATTAATTACTTTCTATACGCTATAATAATTATCCATTTTATGGTCTTTTCCTGGTCTCGGTCTAGTTCATGTCTTTACAGTTCATTTTCATAATGCAGCCGCTACTTTCTCCTTTGTCGCGTTAGAATAAAAAGCATAGGTAATTGCTCAATGTGACTAACATCAATCATGAAGAAAAGAAAACGTTACACAAAAATGGTCCTTAAGAAACTGCATCGTTAAATGTGATCCAAATATATTGTTTCCGAAACGAATTAGAATACCGAACTGAATTAGAATCCCTGAAATTCGAAAATTCTTTTTCAACCCGAATGGGCTGGTTTGAGGTCGAATGCACGAGTTTGAGACGCTCTTAAATTTATCTTAATACTATTCTTTGTCGGACAGAGTTTTTGAAATGTAATGAAATTATTAAAATCAGAAATACAGCACCATGGAAAAAATCTAAAACAAATTATTATACCAAGTTCCTTAACATATAAAATGGAAGACGTAGAAACAACTCAGACCGACTATGAAAAAAAATGAAGTTTTCTATTTAAAGTGTTCAACCAGGAGAACAGAAACGTGTGTATTATGAACAATGTGATGGGCTTTGTGAATTGCAGTATATACAGTACTATTATACTGTAATATTTCATATATCAAAAATGTAAGAACTTTATTTTTTGTAATTAAACCACATAATGTTTTAATTCGCGAAGAATAGAATTATTGCCGAAGAGTACTGAAGAAAATAAAACGAATTCTAATAATGCTAGCAGCTCTAAGATTTCTCTTCCTCAATAATCTGTGGCTGACTGACTTCAAACATCATTCGCGTTCTGAAGCGCTCCCTCGACGCCGCAGTCTTGAAAGATTTTCTGATATATCTCCAAAGCAATCGCGTGTCTTTCTCGGCTCCTACACGAGCCGAAATTCTCTCTTCCCGGAAGTGTCAAAAACCTCAGAACGTGGAGCCACCGGCCAGAGAGAGACTCGTTCTCCGAAATCGGGTCCCGAGGCGGAACTGGCGAGGCGCCATCGAACACGAAGAAGAAAAACAAGATCCGATCGCGAGGCGCAGCGGCGCCGACAAGTGACTCGAGGGACGCGGAATCGAAGATTGATGCGGCGACTTCCTCCCCTCGCCCGCCCTCCTAATTCCCATTTAATTACCTGGCGCTCGGAATTGTTTGTTAATGACGTAATTGCTACCTGGGCCGGCGCTGATTATAATCTTTCTTAAAGCGCACGTTAAATAAATTCATTATAAAAGCGGACGGCCGCGGAAGGTGGCTGCCTGGGGCGGCGCCGCGGTGGCCGATAAGCGGAGGCGCATGGGGAGCAACGCAACGAAACAAAACTTGTGGAACTGCGCGGCATACTAACACTTCCCTCCTCTTAGTTTTATTACAAAAAAATACTAAGATTGTTTCAAAAGTGCATGACGTCATTTAAAGATCTACAATTGAATCAAGTTATAGAGAACATTACTACACGAAAAATAGAAAATCAAAAAAAAAGCACTGTTTAATGTCGTTCAGTACTAAGTGTGAAAGACTATTGAAATAAAACAGATTTACACATTCTGGAACTGGCCAGGGGAGGCGCCTCGGCGGCGGCTGTGGGGTCTATACAGACTGCGACCCGCGGTCAAGGGATTTTTTTTGTTTAGATATTTCCCCTCCACAGTAACCTCAAAGAGGCGGGAATTTATTTGATTAAGCGGATACATTTCACTGCTGCCTTGCGGCTTGAGAAGTTGAGAGACAAGGTTTTACTTATAATTAAACTAAGATTAACTAAAACTAACTTAATTTTTGCTTAAATCTATATTTTTTAGTTTAGTTAGTTGCACTTTGACATATTAAACTCTAACATTTTTACTTTCCCGTATACGTACGTATATATGGAGTGATATACGTAGTATAGGGAAAGTTATGTAATGCTGCGCGAAAAAATGGCCAATTTTCGGCGGAAAAAAATTAATTGCCGGGCCGTGAAAACGAATAAGTGGATAAAACCAGTTGCTAAATTAAGAAAAAAAATCCCCTAACACGTGGTGTGGTCAAAATCCATGATTTGTTGCTTCTTTATACTTAAAAATCGATTGACGGCATTCCGTCCGTCTGTCCGTCTGTCCGTCTGTCCATCTGTCCGTCTGTGGTCAACGCTAGCGCCTAAACCGTTCGGTCGATTTTCTTCAAAATTGATATTCCCCAGTCGATCTGATTCTAGTCGAAGCTTTGTGATTTTGAAAAAGATTCTTTAAAATTTGGGGGTACTTTATATGAAGCCCCCCGGGGATTTTCAACATTTTCTCAAAAACGGCTCCAAATTTTTTCTTTAAATTTCTTGTATGAATAGAGGAAAATACACTTTTTAACATGGCATAGGTACGATTTTCACGTACAGCTCTGAATTTTCGAAAATTGTGAAAGTTCGAATTTTTTTCGGCGTCTTTCTCCAACTACAAAATTGAAGATAGAGATTTTTTCTTCAAATAAAATTTGTTCTGCATATTGAGTTCTTTAATAAAGGTCATGTAAATGTTTTTCACAATTTTGGTAGTTTTCGTGCAATATTGCGTGCAATATGTGCAATTTTAAAAAAATACAAAAACAAAATTTTCTCAAAAACGGCTCCAAATTTTTTCTTCAAACTTTTGGTAGGGATAGTGGTAAATGTACTCTATCAATGACATAAAAGCCATTTTGGTCTATCGGTTGGTTTTTTCAAAAATTACAAAAATGTAAATTTTTTACTTGTCTCTCACGTCGTTAATATTTACATTATCGGCGATTTTTTTACATTATTATATTTACGAGTATATATGCTTTAAATAATGTCAAGTAAAGTTTCTCGAAAACACAACCGTTTTCTGTGAAAAGTAGCTCAAATTTCGGCATTTTCAGAAATGCTCAAACGTCATTTTCTCGTATATGGCTGCAATTTTTTCTTGAAACTTTTGTAACGGATAGTGCTAATTACACTCATTAGTATAGCGTGAAGTTTATTTTGAGTTTTTTTTTGTTTTTTTCAAAAATTATATCGATGTAAATTTTTTGAAAGATCTCTCACATCTTTAATATGCACATTATCCGCAATTTGTAAAGATGATTATATTTGTGAGTGTAAGTGCTTCAAATAACTTCAAATAAAGTATTTTGAAAACTCAAAAATTTTCTGTGAAAATGAGCTTCAAATTTCGCATTTTTAGTAGCGCTAAAACGCCATTTTCTCTTAAACGGCACATAATTTTTAAAAGAAATTTGCCATTTACGGCTAGGTTTTTGTGTTCTTTAATATTCTAAAATTAATGTTTCTGTTCTACCAATAGGAAACCGAAAAATTAAGAAAATGACAAAAAAATGTACTTTTGGCGATGATAGATGGTAGCTGGCAAGAAAGAATATGTGGCAATTCCGAATATTGACAAATAAATAAATAAAATAAATACGGTCATGCTTAATTTTTTCAAAATACGAGTAGTTTTTCTTTAATTTTGTGACAAACGTAATAGGCCGCTGTAAATTTACTGCGCTTTGGACAGCTGGATGCGTCGTAAATTAGAATGTGTAATTTTGTATATTATTTCTTTCTTCGTTTCTTACATTCGAACTTTGTTATAGACTTACACATTAATATTTTAGAAATTGTTTATTTTGAAATATTTGAAATAAGTAAAAAGAATTAATAGCTATCAGAATAGCGACAATGCAGGGTCTGCAACAATGGAATTCACTTTGCGCTCGCGAATATCTGTGAATTAGTGTCATTGTTATGACCTAATGAAGCTGTATGAAAAGGAGTTATAATTGTCTAATTTATGTTGATATTTGCAGGCAAATATTTAGTTTTGCACCAAATGCTGTACCATTTGTAGTGAGTAGAGAATTTGTTGCATGGTTTTAAAATACTCTTCCCTAATCATGGCCCAATGGAAGGCATTTCTATATTTCCAGGGTATCAGGCTTCTTTTTCCAATACAGGGTTACAAAACTTTTGCATTCTATTTTTGTGAAGTTGTAGAATTCACATAGTTCTGACAACACTGCAATGGAAATAGTGAGTTCCAAGCGAAGATGTTAGTAGCGCATAAAGTGCAATATTACAGTACTACTTAGCTGTTTCCTCTAATACGGGAAAGTAAGTGCTGTTGTAGCACCACTAGTTTTATTATTTTTCTTAGTCCTAGAATGTTCACTTGTTGTTTCCCTGGGTAATTTTCTTTTTCTTTGTTTTCATTCACGCATCATTCGTTCCTGCTTCATTATATACATAATCCTCGTCCTCCTACGTCCTCAAAAAGATACAGATCGATTCCATTACGTTCTCTTTTCCTTCTCAGTGTGAGGATTGATTCATACATTTCCCGGAGTCTGCTTTGAAGAACAAATATCGATTATAATTTATAAACATACGTCTGTTTCCGAGAAGCATTCATGTTCTTTTAGGGCACTGCCAACGATGAAAACTATCGCTTAACAGTTTGTGGAAACAAAACATGAAACCACCTACAACGAACATTTTCTTACCTTGCTCAATTACCGTACATGATTCCAAACTTTGTGTGAGTTTCATCTGTGTTGATTTTTCTTTGGACTGATGCGAGAACAATATTATGTGCACTTATTAAAAAATTACAACATGGTCTCCTTTCGAAACACTGGATGAACGAAACGGGATGGAATTGGGCTATGCCTTCTCAGAAAACAAAAAGTGAAAGGGGATTAGCTGGAATGCGGGGGTGAGGGAAAACTGATCGCTGGATGATGTTGGGCGACTCCCTTCGCCTGCGCCACATGCCGCGGGGAGATAAGGAATTGGAAGGGGGTGCGGGAAACGGGAAAAGTAAACGGACTGTACCGAGGAAAGAGAATGATGGGCCATGCAGAATGAATTTAAATATCAGCAACAAATTACAAATGATATAAAATTATAATTTAAATCAATTCACTTTGGTGTTTAATGACTGATATATAATACAGTAATCCCTCAACATTCGCGAGAGTTAGGTTCCCCAGAAACCTCGCGAATGTTAAATCCGCGAATGTTAAGTCTATCTTTTAATGAAGAAAGGTGGATTAGGTTCCTGGATATCGAAAACTGATTAAAACAGAAAGAAACAAATCTGACAATCAATTACAGTAGAACTGATGAATCGCTACTACAAACAGAATTCACAATTTAACCTTCCAAAATTAAATTAAATAATGTTTGAAACTTATTTCAAAGTTGAAAATGATTGGATATAGGATTTGCTAATTTTTTTGTTTCATCACCTTCCTCGCTGTTCCAATATCCAAATATGGAAGAGTTCCTTCTTCTATTCTCTCTTCAATTTCAAAGTTATTCCCATGTTTTGATCACATTCGAATGCCAGTTCCAACAGAGCTTGTTGATTTTAGAACGCCATCAACAGTTTGGACATTGAAATTGCTCCAGGACGTAGTTTCGCTTCCGTTACTTTATCATTACCGTCGATGAGGTTTTCTTCATTAACATTTCATCTGTGACATTTTCGAGAAAGTTATACTTCGAGCACAGAGGTCTCCCGAGTTCGTTTCCCAGATGATGATTATGACGATAAAGGAAATGAAATGTGCTCGCTTTCAAAGAAAATGTAGCCAAAAGACGCACTCACGAATGTCGAAGTCGCGAATGTTAAAACCGGTAGCATTTCTCCAATCGCGAATGTTCGGAACTCGCGAATAGCGAATCCGCGGATGTCGAGGGATTACTGTATTATTTTATGATAACATATCCGGCCCTCTGTTTTTATCTAAAAGCCACGGACATGTAATATTTATCGAATACATTATCCTGTACTGCAGACAGGTTAGTGAGTAATACTTTTTAATAATTTTGGATAATACTCGTAATTTTAATAATGACATAAAAAGACTCATCCACTGATCTTCAGTGTGGGATAGTGTGTTCGTGAAGCATTGGATAATGGATCAGTGGCTGTCAAAAAGACGTCTATTTATGTTACCATAAAACAATTTAATTTAAGCCGAAATCACACAAATTGTCTAGGAACACAAGAAATGCGTTACATATTGATTGCAGCGAAAGCAGTTCCATTGTGGAGTTTCTGATCAAAAAATACTCATCAAAGTCTCACATTAACTTATCACGGAACAGACTTTGTGAGTGGTAGAAGTGGAGTTAAAATCGATTTTAAAAGATATTTTGAAAACAGAGTGAATCACAGAGACACCAACGTTTAAAATATTTTTGAAATTTCTATCTCTAGGTACAGAAGCTGGAAACCTGTTCTTGTAATGGGATGGAAATAACGGGCCACCACCATCTGCCGGTCGTTCATAATCCTTGGCCTCTGCTACCGGCCCAGAATGAGGAGTTGAGAGGTCGCCCAGGGGTTACAAGCGCGGGTTGAGGCCCCTGAGGCAATTAGCCGTCTTTAGTCGTCTTCGGCACGTATCTTCAACGAAAGGGCACACTGGTCGAATTGTGAAACCAAGAGGCACTCTTCAACTGGAAGCTAACTATTCAAACTTCTTTTTCATCTTCTCCGCCAGCATCCAGTGGCTTCCCCCTTCTCTTTCCTGCACTGGTGAACACGTAAAATGTAGAATAGATTATTTCTTCTTAATCATTTTTTTCAATGTTTCGTATATTGATAACACTGTAAATAAATATTACGTAGTTACAAAAGTGAGTAAATAGAGTTCATTCTGGTTATTATTTGGTCAATAATTATCTGAGTAAATTAAAATAATTTATGTTTTATACTAGTATTTCCTGTTCTTGTATGACCCATTGTACTATTGACTCATTCAGACTTCAAAATTTGTTTAAATTCATATCAATAACTTTTTAAACATATAAACTTTTTTGTTGTAATTAATATTCATTAAGCAAATGGCACTAACACAGCACAAAAACTTCTCACGACCACTAAAACTTTCTTCCTTCGCTAATCGGCCACCCAAGATCCTTATTATTACTATGATTGCCGAGTTTTGTCACGGGTTGTGGGTGAGAAAATGGCGGAGACCATCAGGAAGGAGACGTCATCACAGTCACAACGAACATCCTGTTTCTGTTCAATGCCCAGGGACCAACACCTCGTCCAACAACAGGCTTTCCAAATATGTGTTATTTTTAACTGTATTTCATGGCTAAACCGATATTTCCAAATTCATTAAAACAATGACACGTTAAATCGTCGTGAATATTGCAAGTGTAGATTACTGGTTAATCTAATTAACAAATACCTTTTTTCAAATTACATTTCAGGTCCAGGTTTTTCAGGTTACATTTGAAAAAATTAAAATGTTTATTGCTGAGACAAAAATTAATATTTTCTTTGTCTTTTGGCAGCCTCTGGGTGACTCTCAGTCACCCGGTCACGTTCATTCATAACAATGTGGCAGCGAGCTACGGGTTGATAGATTGATTAAATGATTGTTTCGTGTTTCCGGGCGCGTCAGTTACTAAGGTTATTATTCCCGTAAGTGTAGTGCATTTTTTCCTTTGGAGGCGAGGGTGATCATTCCTCACCGGATGGTGAGACCTGGCGCCGATCTATTCGTCGGCTAGCTGGGTGTTCTTCAACCAGGTATCACCCACCGAAACACCACCTCAACCAGAACATGTACCATATGTAGCTAGAGTCGAATATTCTGCCACCATTGGGATTCGAATCAAGCACCTCCCGGTCAGAGGCACTGCAGTGACATCAGTTGATGCACTGAGCCAGCTAGAGTCGAGAACCCTGCCACCGTCAGGACGCATACCCTAGGACTTCCCAGCCACACGCACTGCAGTGACATCAGTTAATGCCCTGAGGCACCTAAGCCGGTGCGGCTTGCGACGGGCGGCGGGCGAAGGAAGGCGGGCGAGGGAAGGCGGGCGAGGGAAGGCGGGCGAGGGAAGACGGCGGGCGGCGGGCGGCGGGCGGCGGGCGGCGGGCGGCGGGCGGCGGGCGGCGGGCGGCGGGCGGCGGGCGGCGGGCGCCGAGTAGCCCGCTGCGCCGCGGGTGGGCGCGAGCGCCGGGGCGCGTTGGTTGTCGCGTCGCGCGGCGCCGCGCCGCCACGGCCAGGTCGCACGCCGCCCATCTCGTTAGCACGGTTGCGGGGCGGGGAGCGGACAAAAAGGGACTTCCCGCGGTGGGAAGATCGCGGAACCAACGACCTCACGCCGACGCAGCCACCGACCTCCACGCGAGCCAGCTCCCCCGGAAGGCGTGAGGTATGGGAAATGCATCCAACAGACATAACTTCACTTCCCTCATTCACGCTCTCGCAGTCAAATGGACTGAATGGACGATTACGTATCTAATGGAACTAAACTATGAATGTGTAAATGAACAAAATTTTTGTTATTTCGTCATTGAAAATAAACAGTATTTTAAACAAAAATCGAACTACTATGAAGGTATGCTGAACAGCACACTGTTCGATTTCTAAAATTAGATTTGTTCTAGAATTAAATTAGTTGTAACTAGTGCATTTAAGAGAAAATTCTCCCAGTAACATCTAGCCACTCAAGCAACAAAGCACTATCATAAGGCTGTACGCTAGTTTGCTATGTATTAATAGCTAAATTCCCGTTCATTAACTGATTCTTCGAGGTTTCCCGGACCGTCTTGTACTATGGTCATTTGTCCTGTAAGTAACGATGAATAAGTGTTACATCTCGTGAGATAGAGATGGGCCCCGCTAGAACGTGAGATCTGGCCCCCAGCGTGTCCCTGTTCCCCAGCGGAACTCTGCACCAGACCGGACAAGCTTGAAGTTCGCGATTGGTGTCTCGAAATGTATTCGTATGTTTAGTTAAGTTAGTGCATTTAATGGTACGTGTGTGTAAAGGGGAAAGGAGAGGTAATGTTGAGAAAGAAAATATTGTGAAAGGTCTCTGGTCCGACTGGCGAGGTACACGCAAAGATACCCAGAAGGTACTGTAGAGGGGAGACATTTAATGAAAACTCTACTTGTGACTATACACGTATCAATATTTCAATAATACCGTCGTCAGATGATCTTAGTCTCTAAACTTCGATAATCTTAGTGCTCGAACGAAAAAAAGAACTGGCCTAGATGTTTTCAAAAAGAAATGAAAGATACAGGAATTTGCATCATTTCCAGCTAATAAATTCTTTTTTATATATTATAAAATTATTTCATGGTTTAATACATTTCTTAACACAGAAGTTTAAAATGATTTCTAATTACAGACAAGGGTGTCTAAGTGCATCAACAGATGTCACTACAGAGCCTCTTATCGGGAGATCTGAGGATCTGAGTCCCGACGGTGACAGTATTTTCATCATTGGCTACGTAGCTAGATCGAATTCATCCGGTGTCTGGAGGAGAATTCTAGCGACCGGCTGTTCTGACCAGTAGTTTTCCCGTGGTTTCTCCGATCAACACCGGGAGAATGCCGGAGCACTACCCACACAAACGGGTCACAGGCAGGCCACATAAAGCGGGATTGCCAACCCGCGGTGTACCGCGATCAAAACATGCACTACACTTACAGTACTAGTGACCTTAGGCGTTGACGCGTGCGGAATCACTCATCTATCAATCTATATCAAGTCAAATCTAAACTATGAGTTAAGCGTTATCCTTAGCTTGAAATAACCTAATACTGAAAAATCTTTTGCAATATTTAGATTTATAATCAATGCCGTTTACCAGGCACAGCATCTGGAATAAAAATTAGGCGGAAATACTAATGCAGAGATCAGAGAGAAATCCAATAGAGAAGAGAAAATTATTAGTACGTATCTGTAATTTGAACCTTTATTACACATTTTTATTTCTCTCAAGGGTGCCTTTGTAACTATTTCCAAATCGTTCATTGGACAATTTCACAATTATCAATTCCAAAATTAATTGAGATTGGTTACACATTCAAAATATACAAAAGTATTGAATATCAATGTGGTTTTTGATTGATTCGTTCGTGTTTCCGGCCGCGTCAACTACTTAGGTCATTAGTCCCGTAAGTGTAGCGCATGTTTTTTTTCTCGGGAGGTGACTGTGATCTTTTCTCCACTGGATGGCGAGATCTGGCGTCGACCTACCGTCGACTAGCGGGGTTTTCCCCTCAACCATGTATCTCCCACCAGCGGGGCGCCACCCCAACGTGAACAGGCTGTAAGCTTCCGACCAGTCTCCCGGCATCTGTGGTAGTGTAGTGCATGTTAGTGTAAGTGTGTGTGTAAGGGGAAAGGATAGGGCAAGGAAGAGGAAGGAAAGATCGCGCGCGGTTCATGGCCCGTTTGTTAGGGTACTGCTCTGGGATTTGCCTGGTGTTGATCGGAGAAATCACGGAAAACTACCAATCAGAGCAGCCGGCCGCTTGAATTCTCCTCCAGACAGCGACTGAATTCGACCTAGCTGACAAGACAGTGTCGAAAATCCTGCCGCCGTCGAGACTCGAACCTAGGACCTCCCGGTCAAATATGAGGGTGGGGCATAAGGGCCTTGTTGAAACGGCGCCGCCTGATTCCCGTTTCCCGAGGCGTTGGCGGGGCTGGTCGCGGCCTGAGTAACGACCTGCTAAGCGCTGCACGCCGCCCGCCCGATGGCTCCGCACTCGCTTCCCCCGCCCCTTCCCCTGGTTCCGCACGGCCAGGCAGCCGAGCCCCCATCCCCAACCCCCGTCCTGCCCCTTCCCCCCCCCGCCGCGACCCACTCCGCCTCACTCCGCTCCGCCCCTTCCGCCCAGCACCACCCAGCCCCGCCCCTTCCCGCTCTACGTTACTCCACTCCGTCGCTCCGGTCCTCCCCGCTCCGCCGCACTCCACGCCGCTCCTCGCCCTCGTTCCGCTACTCTCTGCTCCTCCCCGCCCCTGCCCGCCCCTCCCCGGCCCTGCCCCTGGCCCAGCGGCCGGGCCGCCGCGAGCATAAATCGAAGTTTATGAATCGTTAATTTCGGAAGGGCTGCGGCGCGGATCAGGTTTTAATAAGGCCATTTGTAGGCCGAGAGCGTGGGCGATGGGGGCGGCGGAGGCGACGGCGGAGGCGGGCGGAGACGCCCGTGCGTGGCGGGCGGGCGCATGCGACCGTCCCGCCCACCCGCGCACGCTCCGCTCTCCGCCCGCGCCGCCGCCGCCGCCGCCTACGACACCGCGCTTTCCGTTGTGGCCACGACCAGAAACCACTTTGTGGAGACGCAATATTCACAGCGAGGTTTCAGATTGAACTCAAAAGGGGTTTTTGTTTTGTTTCGTTTTGTAATTTTACTAGACTACTTTTACTAGACAATTTCTGAGACCAGTAGCTAGTTATAAGCTGATGGACAAGAAAAGGAATTTGGAAATTCGTAAAGAACTTGGTGTATGTAACCTCCACAAGAAAATTAACTATTACCGTAATTCCTGGACACAGCACATTGAAAGGATACAAGACAACCGCCCGCCAAAAAGAATTCTACATTACCGCCCACAAGGAATAAGATATTCTGGCCGCCCGAAAAAGCAACGGGGTGACCAGTTGGGAATTGAAGCGTAACAGGCAGTGAAGGAGAAGAAGAAGAAGATGATGATGATGAAGAAGAAGAAGAATTTTCCTAGACTACTTGTCCATTTCAAAATTTGGATGAAAATTGTAGTCACCAAGGATACTGTCTCTCAAACTCTCTCTCACACGCGAAGACCCTGTCTCTTGGAACAACGTCTGCGTCCAAGAAAATTATTTTCCGAGGACACTAAATTACACATAGTAGATTGTATGTAGGGTAAAAATAAAAGAAGTTAGGAATCGAGGACACATAGATAAGAATTGAATAAAAGAAAATGGTGAATGGAAAAATATAAAATGGCGAGATTAGTAGGCTATTTTCATTTCATTGTGTGTGTGTGTGTGCGCGCGCGTGCGCGCGCGTGTGTGTTTGTGTATGGATTTGTTTTGTTTGTTTTTGTTGGCTAAAAATACCACTTTCATTTCAGAACATGTGAAACAACAGGCGAGATGAATGAAATCAAATTTACAAGCGAAATAATATTGTAGCTTTACCACAACTATGCCAATCTCAAAATTTACTGAACTTGTAAAATGACACTCATCATTCACATTTCAACACAGGCCTCAGAGAACACTGAAAAGCCGGCACGCCGTGACCAATTTCTTTTCACAGAACTTCTGGGTGGGCGAATACCGTTATCGTCTATCGGCGAAACAGTGGAAACAAAGTAGTGCATTTCCAGGGCTTTCCTTCTGGTCTGGTGCGCAATATGAGTTCTTCAACGCCGCTCCCCCGCTTGGCCGGACTCCACCATCCCCCCCTCGTCTCCCCCCACCCCAAGATAAACACAGGAAGCCAGACACCGGAAGCGCCTCGGGGGAGTGGATCCCCGGTTCCAGTGGGAACTCTCGGCCCACCCACGCCGCCGCACGCGGGGGCGGAGGGGGGGCGGTCACAGGAACTCGCGAACTTTCCACCCTGATGAACTGCAAATTGTAGTTTTCTCGGAAAAGAACTTGTTCATTTCTGCTGGGGCGTCTACCGCATCTATCTTCTGCAGTTCATTATGGTTTATTCCTTGGCTCTGCGTTCTTCCTAGAAGTGCGAATGAAGGAGACCGATGCGTTATTTCTTTTGGAAGGACTGATGGCACTTCGAATTTTTACTTTAGGTGTTTACTGGAAGTGTGTTTCGCAACTAACCGTGAACTACATAATTAAACATAATGGGTCGGTTGACAGAATGACTGCGTAACAAACGGATTTACCCACAAAATAGGATCCGATTTTTTCTTTCATTTGTCGTCGAAGACAAAACTGCATTATTCATTTCAAAATTCTATATCAGATCAGTAATGAAACAAAAACAATGATCTGCATGAATACATACATAGGATATTAGAAATCTGTATTTGATGAACAAATATTTTCTAATTATTGAAGTAATGTAAGAAAGACTGCTACAAGAACAAGCATAATTGAATTCAATTCAGATTACTCATCCTTTAATTATACGAGTAGGCATATTTATCGGTAATTATCCTGTAATTATACGTAGTAGGCTTATTTATCGGAATAATATTAATTAAATACAGTTCGATTAAAATAATACGATTAACACCTGTACAAATGAAGTAACTTCGGGGTTCAAATGGTTAAATCAAATCCCTGTGAGCTTGTATTGATTTTCCCAGAGGATCCTTAGCTCTCCGGAAATGCATATCTGAAATTTTAGGACGCTACGAGTTAAGTCTGTAGTGCAGTGGGAGTGAATGAGTTGAATCAATGGTAACACATAATGTTAAACAAGTATGATTGATGCATGACTGCAAGAAAAATTCTAACCCATTTAAAAAAAGAAAACTTTTCCCAAAATTAAGAGAAAAATTCTTATATACCAGTGAGTTAAGCAAGCCAAAGTGAATGTATTTGTAACTGTGAAATTAGATTAGGTTAATTTTAGTTATTTGTTCATATAAACCCATCTAGCTGTAGAGCAGAGGCTCAAGATACCGTTGTGCAAAATTCCCGCCTTCACACTGTTACTGCGGAGGGGAAAAAAAAGGAGTTGTCAAAGCCAAGGCAAACAAAAAGTAAATACTCATTCAATCGCATTACTACACTTGGAAGCAGTACGAGAAAATTAGTGGAATAAATGGCTTGAAAATAAAGTACAGATGTATAAATAAAAAACAGGATCACATACAAATAAAACAAGAACAATTAACAACGCCAAACATGACAAACAATTATTGTCAATTTAGTCTTATCTTGCATAATTCCTGCCTATACAGAGCTACTAGAGAGGAGAAAGTAAAAAAAATAATATCTAGAGGTTACAGAAGATTCTCCAGAAACTGCGATTATTTGAGTTAAGTGTCGGCTGAAACAGAAGACACAATTGAAGTGTTTTTTATTGGGAATGAATGGGTTGAATAAACAGCTATTTATATAATATAAATATAAATGTCAATGAAGGTTGTGTGAAGGGAAAAATGAAACATAATTTCTTCATGGGAGAAAGAACATTATGGAACATTTGTATTATTTTATTTCCTACTACGAATATCGAATAGCACAATTTCGAATTTGTTCAATTAGCCACGTAAATTTTCCACATAAAATAAGTCATCGATTCAATTAGATCAATGGAGCAATACCGGGGCAATGCTGAAACGTCGAGCCCCCACCGAAAAATTAAAAATGTGAAAGATGTATCACGAAACTATAAGAGTTATTTTATTTCAATCAATGACAAAAATTAGAAAATGTTTTGGGAAATATATTTTAAATAATAGTTTTAAGTAAAAGTACTTTAGAGATCAATTATGCAATTTCCATAGTGATCTTAAAATTACTTGATAAATACAAGAAATAAAAAAGGTTAATGTTAGCGTCATTTGATTCATTTCATCGAGTCCTACCTTGCAAGTAATGAGTATAAACACAACACAAAGGCAAAAAATTAATTGAATATTATATGACGTGTCAGACTACTGTACCACCCGGCTTATAAAATAACGATAACGCTTTTCTCGATTTCTAATTTTTTTTTATTTTTTAATATTTTTTCCATCAATCCCATCCATCATCGGGCCCCTTGACTTGCAGAGCTCCGGGCGATCCCCCCGTTCTGCCCATGCCTCGACGTGTGACGGGAAGGGAGCTCCGTGACGTGCTGCGACACCTCAACACGCGCAAGGCATGCGGGCCGGACGGTATAACAGCCGCCCAGCTTCGCGCGCTTGGCGCCAACGGAGTGGAGTTTCTGCGGGAGCTTTTAAACGCGTGCCTAGCGCTAGGATATTTCCCCAGAGCGTGGAAAATCGCGACAGTATCCATGATACCAAAACCAAACGAGAATCAACTTCTTCCGAGCGGTTACAGACCAATTAGTCTCCTCTCGCTTCTTGCGAAATCTTTCGAGCGCCTGATCCTGGAGCGCCGGATCCTGGTGGTTTTTCTTGACATGTGGTCGGCTTTCGATTCTGTATGGCACGAGGGGGCTCTCGCGTGTCTTGCGGACATCGGAATCAGCGACTGCTACGTTAGATTAATCGCAAGCTTCTTGGCAGAAAGGCTATTTAAGGTTCGCGTCAATGGCGTACAATCGTCCTTAAGACGAGCCGTAGCAAGCGTGACACAGGGAAGCGTGCTCTCCTCGACCCTATTCGGCCTGTACGTCAACGACGCGCCGCTCTCAGTTGAAAGACACACCGGCATTCAACATTGCGGGCTCCTAATGTTTGCGGATGATTTCGCCTACTATGCGAAGTCGGCGGACAGAAGGAAATCGGTGAGATATCTGAACGATTACCTCGCTGAGCTTCCCGAATGGCTGAGCCGTAAAAGCTCACCCTCAACCTTGACAAGTGCACAGCCGTCAACTTCACCCGACAGAGGGCCGATGAAGTCGTGAGCTGGGCCGGCGCGCATCTACCCTGGCAAAAGTCGGCGAAGTGTCTTGGTGTGATGCTCGATAGCGGCCTCCGCTGGCACACCCACGCCACGTACGTTAGCCAAAAAATAACTGCCCGAACAACTCTCCTATGCCCGCTCCTAAGAGCTCCGGAACTCCACCCTGCCCTCAAGCGCCGCCTATTCACCGCTTGCGTACGCTCCATGTGGTCGTACGCCTGCGAGGTATTCGCAGCGGCACCTCCCTCCACCCTCCGTCCGATTCGCTCGGCGGAAAACCGTGCGGCGCGCCTCGCGGCGCTCCCGCAGCTCCCTCCCCCCCCACACACACACACCCAGCAGATATCCTAGAAACGCCGACGTGTTTGGAGTTCTGAGTGTAAAAAAACAATTCTTGCCCGAGTTTCAAAGGCGCTCAACTACGGCGCTTACCAGGGCGCTGGGTCCGAAGGCGCCGCGCATCCTGCGCTACACCGACCGAGAGGCGAACAGCGACACACATCGGTCCTATCTACGTAAAGGACCGAAACACGTCGCCTTCACCTTCCGCGCGCTGCCTCATGACACGCTTGCTACCCTGTATGAGCAAGCAGAGGCAGCCGAACGCAGGGGGAAGAATCGTCTTCGGCCGTGGGACGCGCGGGGAACGCGACGCCGCGCCGCCCCGCACCCCACCTGCCACGCCTCCAAATGGGCATGATCGCCACGAACACTTCGAGTCAAGTCAGTGCCGTGGCGAACAGAAGAATAGTGTAGTGCAGTGGGTGTGAATGAGTACAATGAATGGTTATGTATATAATGAAACAAAAATGAATGATGCGTGAATGGAAATAAACAAAAAGAACATTCCAATTTCAAATTCTAGAAAAAATTTACTTAGGATTAAGATAAATAAAATAATAAAAAAATTCTGTTACGTTAGGTATGCCAAAGTGCTACATTAGTAATTAGAAAATTAGATTTAAGCTAAAATTAAATTAGTTTTAGTTAATTTTAGTTAGATAAAGAAAAATCTCTCCCTCTCAGCTGCTTAAGCCGCAAGGCAGCAGTTTCCTGTAAAGAATTAAAAAAATAAATTCCCGCCTCCTCAGGGGTACTGTGGAGGGGAACACGAAAAAAAACATGCATTGCGCCAGCTCCGTAAAGTTAGCATAGCAAAGTTTAAAAAGAATTGAAATTAATTTCAAAATTTGTTGATAATTTGTTAAGCGACAACAAAGCGACAAATACCCATGGAATTATTTTTTATCTCTGAAATTTCTTGGTTTTCTTTATTGCGATACTAACTTGACATGTAGTTATAATCGCGTTTTCGAAAAAAAATTACATTTCTGCTGTTGTTTAAAGAGAAACAAAATATATTTTGTGGGAAGTATTAAGTGACAAATTCCCATGTAACTATTTTTGTATTTATCTGTGTAATTTCATGGTTTTCTTGTGATTGCGGTGCTGAATTGACAGAACCGCGTTTTCGGAAAATTGCATTTCTGCTTTTGTTTTAAAGAGTAACCAAATTTCTTTTATGGGAAGTATTGAGCGACAAAAAAGTGACAAATTTCCATGTAATTATTTTTTTGTCTGTGTAATTTCTTGTTTTTCTTGTCATTGCGGTGCTTACTAGGTATCACATTAACCGTATTTTGTGTAGCAGGGTCAAATGAAGAGCGACAAATTTTTATTTCTCGTAACAAATTTTGAGATTAATTTCAATTTTTTGGGAAACTTTGCTATGCTAACTTTACGGCGCTCCGAGCGCCGGCACTGGTGCCACCGCTCGCCGGGCGGGCGGGCGGTGGGGGTGCGGCAGGGGCGGCGGAGCCCTATTGTGGGCGGGCCGGCGCGGGCCCTGACAGACGTGCCGCGAAGAAAAGCCGGCGTCTGAGGGGCCGCGAGGGCGCGGGGGCGGCGTGCGCTTCGGGGTGAGTTCCAAGAAGGGCGGACCTCCCGGGTGGCTTGCGGTCACCGGCGGCAGGTGCTGCGCGGGCGGCGAGGGGAGCGGTGACGCAGGTGGTCACTCGAGAGCCACGGGCTCTGTCGCAAATGTGTCGAAGCTCTCTTTTCCACAATTGAAACATTGACTGGGGAATTTTGTTGTGGATATTAAAGATTAAAGATGTCATCTCCGTCAACTTAGTATTTATTGAGAGAGAGAAGGCTTTCGACGGCTTTGCCGTCATCATCAGTCTACAGATACATATAAAATAAAATATAATAGTTACATTTAAAATTATAATAGAGCATTAAATTACTTACTATGGAATTACATTATATATACATTTAAAATTATTATTACAGACCAATAAGAAATAAAATTGCAAAAAATGAACTACAACGGGGGATGGTGATTAATGCAGTTATAGGTATATTTAACATTATTAAAGAACGAAGGTTCATCCGAGAGGGTATTTGTCAATTTAACATTACAATAGTAACAGAGCAAGAGCCAAAAACAAAAAAGGAGTTGTAATAATAATAATAATTAAAATCAATAGCAACTGATATTACATAAAAGTGAAAAAGAATAAGTTGATCCGCTTTGCTTACCTCGGTGTGTGTGGCGAAGGTCGGGAATTATGTTATTCCAAAAATTTACTGTAATACATTTTAATTTTGTTAAATACTTGATATCCTTTATTAGGCAAAGGTCTTTGACTCGCTCATTGTAAATTTCTACGATTCGCGTATTAGAGAAAATAACCGGACGAGCAAAACACTAAAACAAAAATAAATCGAATTTAATACCTATTTCAAGCGGTTCGCATTATTGGCACCTTACAAGCATCTAGTAGTAGAGATCTGATTGGCACCTTACAAGCATCTAGTAGAGAAACCTATCTTTAAATAATCATTCTATTCAATAATATAATTCTTAATTATATTTTGTCGAGCAGACTCTGTCTTCTCTCTCATTCTCTTTATAGCCAATGAAAATGTACAGACAATCAGGATAAAATCAGTATTTACAGTCGACGAAATATAGACAACTTGCAAATTACGCTACACATAGAACAATATTGTGAAATGTTTTTTGTAAATATAAATATTGAATGTATTTTGTTGCCTTGAATTAAAATTGCTGCTTTGCGTCTTCAACCAGTAATTTGAATTTCTCTTTTAAATGTCATTTATGATAGAATTTTACGGCAGAATTTAATGGTTGTATTTAGTGAAGTGCGGCACTATTTAGCGATAGTATTCAATAGACATAGTATTGTACCGGTAGTATAAGCTTTAAATCCACGGAAAGATTGAGGTCTCTTTGACTTAAAAAATTGTTTTCCTATCATAAGGACATTTTTAATACTATAAAACACTCCTTAATTTATTGACCGTTTGAAATAGTGATCGTTCGTTCGTAAGCGACAGTATACAAGTTCAACATCGACTTCTGGAACTCTAGGCGGTATTTATTTGCTTAACTGGTATACATGTAATCTGCAGCCTTGCGACTTAATCAACTGAGAGGGGGGGGGGATTTTCATAATAATGAACTAAAATTAACTAAGACTAACTCAATTTTAGCTGGAATTTAATTTATTAGTTATTAACGTAGCACTTTGGCACTATAACAAATTTTTAACTGTTTTTTCTTAATCCTAAGCAATGTTTTGTTTCTGCTCCGTCTTGGTAAATGTTTGTTACGTCAAATGTGGAGCGACAGGGGAGGTGCAGATGGCGGAGGCGAGGGCGGAAGAGATGGCAGCAGTGCCAGAGGGTGGTCGCGATTGAGAAGGGCAGGCCCCCTCGCCAGATGGGCGACGCGACGTCGACGACCAAATTCTTTGCCGGACGCGCGGCAATGTGTCACTCAGAAGACATACCTGCCGTTGTCCTCAAATTCCGGAGAAAACTCGAGAGGCAAGAACCGAGGAGACCGGTGATGAAGTTCTGATACACAGTTGCGGCTTGTTTCCATGAAATACGGCCGTTTTGTACTGATGCAAAAGGATAAAATGAATCACAGCTTGTCGTTCATTTGTTTTCTCACGGTGTGACGACTGTTCGTGTCATCATTAAAATGCCGCTTGCAAGAACAACACGTCTCGTTTTATTAGTACGTTATTTCCTATGCTGTAGGTGAACTAACGAAACGTGAAGAAAAATAAAATGGTCTTTAGCGAATATCTCTAGAAGATACATCCGAGAGATGCAAATATTTCATAATAAATTCGTCGAAATAATTCGACGAACTTGAAAAGTTGAATGTGAGCTCTAAAGCTTTTAACTCCCCGACTCCCCAACTAGAAAGGAATCGTCAGTTTTTTCTCTTGTGTGAGATCGCTATGTACTGCAAACACGGAGTAAATATATTATATTTACATCACGAGTACAACAACTAAAATTGAAATAGACAAGCATATCAAAGAGGGGAGTGGAAATGTAATATTTTCTTCAGGTTGCTCCTTGGTCACGTTTTATATTCCTCTTCCTGATTGCGGTGAGTAGAAATTCAAATTCATGCGCTTAAGATAGTGTGTTGCGAGATTTAGAAACAATACGTCTTGACACACAGTGTATATATTCTTATATACCAGTCATTTTTTATATACTTCTAACAAATTAATTTTCTAGTAATGTCTTACGTCGATAGTTTGCTTTACGACAGTACAGGGTACTAGAAATTCTACGTAAGCTTACACAGTTGAGACTTCTTCGTTTTAACTTTATGGAGTAGGCTTTTCAAATTACATAGATAATGTTATTTATCAATGTATTATTTCTCCAAGAAGGATTATTTTAAAGAAATTCAGGAGACATTTGTTTAATTTCTCCTACATTTGAGTAGAAGCCTTGTATTTGTATTGACGTCAGGAATCTTATTTCATTAACTATATTTTACCCTCCCAAATTTCATCTGTTCCGTAAGCCACAGCCATCATCTTTTCCTTCTTGATCGACTTTCCTCATCGTTCTTCAGAAGCATGGCTTGTCCAAGGGCACAAAGAGAGCGGAGCCTAGAGGAAGGCAGAACACGCCTTTGATCACTGAAAGCGGAGCACACTTCCACGACGGCCGGCAGGCAGAACCACGATAATAGACGCCTTTCTTACGAGCGAACGCGCCTAAAAAGCGGCCCGCTAGCCGCACGGCCACGGCGCTGCCACCCGCGGCGCTGCAGCACGGCGGGGAGGGCGGCGGCGGCCGTGAAGGTGCCAGCGGTGGTGGCAACAGCGGTGGAGGAGGAGGGGGCGGTGGCGGTGGGGGCGGCGGTGGGGGGGCTGGCGGCGGTGGAGGTGGCGGTGGTGGCAGTGGTGACGGCGGGGGCGGGGGCAGTGGGGGTGGCGGGGGCGGTGGCGGTGGAGGAGGCGGCAGTGGCGGTGGCAGTGGAGGCAGGTGGCGGCGGAGGCGGTGGAGGAGGCGGCGGTGGCAGTGGGGGCGGCGGCGGCGGTGGAAGAGGCGTCGGTAGCGGTGGAGGAGGCGGCGGCGGCAGTGGGAGCGACAATGGCAGCTTTGGTGGACGTGGCGGTGATGGCAGCGGCGGAGAGGGCGTGGTGGTTGTGACGATTGATTGTTTGATTAGTGATTACGGCCGAAACAACTGCTAAGGTCATTACTTCCGTAAGTGTTGTGCATATTAAGATGAGTGGGAGGTGGCGACGATCTTTTTTATAGTGGGAGGTGGCGGTGATCTTCCCCCGCTGGATGTGAGTTCTGGCGCCGGCTAACGGGCTTTTCCCCAACCAGGTACCTATGACCAGCGGGGCACCGCCCAAGCAGGGACAAGCTCTAAGCTCCCGACCAGCCTCCCAACATGTGTGGTAGTGTGGTGTATGTTAGTGTAAGAGTGAGTAAGTGAGGGTGAGGATAGAACGGGGAAGAGAAAAGAGGATCACGCGCGGTCCATGCCCCGTTTGTTACGATACTGCTCCGGCATGGCGCATGGCATTCGCATGGCGTCGATTGCAGAAACCACAGAAAACTACCGATCAGAGCAGCCGGTCGCTTTTCCTCCAGACACCATCTGAATTCGACCTAGTTATCTAGCTAGTATCGAATATCCTGACACAGTCGGGACTCAAACCCTAGGACCTCCCGGTCATAGTTACTCAGATGCCACCTAAGCCGGCTTTGAGGGATCACCCATTGAGGGATCTACCACATGTTGGGAAACAATTCGAGAGCACCGAGCCGTTTCCGGTTGGGACGGTGGCTCGCTGGAGGGAGATATTTGGGCGAAAACCTCCACAAGTGAATGCGAAGGTCGGTGCCCGATAGCCCGTTCCAAGGGGAAACAACTTCGCTATGTCCAGGGATGTAACATGCACGACACTTACGGGAGTAATGGCCCTCGATGCCGATGCGTCAGGACACACTAAATAGTCAATCAGTCAATATGAATAAATGCCGGTCAAAATTAAATCCTCTCACTATTCCCGTGTTAATCAAATTCCGCTCACACAGGGAATGACACAAGAATCAGATAAAATGTCTGAGACCGTTGTTTAGTCGGTTCCTAGCTGCAATCACGGGAGTCAAAAACATTAGATAGCGTTGGACACTCCAGTGGTGTGAATCTAGAAAGTTCCCGACAACACAACACATGTCGAGTGAGAGCCAATAAAGCGTTTCCAGAGCTCCCATCAGACATCACTTTACACAGGATGTTTGAGAAAATGCGCACTAACATACTAGCAGGCATCAAGAGAGATAATTTACGTCAATGAAGCTTGAGACGAAGATGCCAGCACTCTGTTCTACGCGGTGACAAATGATGCGCCTCTTCCCCTGCGTGATCAGCATTCCAACACACACTCGAGTCGTACGGGTGGCCACCATTTCAGGTTGAGAGGGCCGAACTTAAGTTCCTAAAGATTGCAGTAGGAGTCATCATGCGCGATTTAGGAAAAAAATAAAGAGATACTGCAAGATAAATCATAATTTCAGTTACACTTTGTTGTTATTGTTATTATTTACTGTATATTGTAACACTCAATAACTATGATAATAACAAAAGAACTATTATATTACTGTTATTGAATTTTGAATAAAAATTAATAACAAACTGAAATATTGATTCATTTTCCAGTGCCTCTTTGTCCTGTGTGTAGTGTGACATCTTCATAATTAATAATTGATATTCGTTTTCTTTTCAAGTTACTCCTTGCTCACTGTGGTTTTCAAAAACTTAATCAATTAAACACACTCTCTATGTGAAATATTGTGAGTAAAGAAGGAAGAAACAGATTTACGAAGTACAAAAGGGCTTAAACTAGTAATTTGACGTCACACGTTGTAGAAGCTAAGAGCTTATAAATGTTTGAGACTCGTCATGCGCATTCATTTTAAGTAGTGTACAAATTCCAAGAGTTTATTGTTCCACGAAGCCCAGCCTCTTAACACACACGGTAGACGCTAATGGAAGTTAATCATAAGGGAACAAACACTGTTGGTTTCTTCACTAGGCATCCTGCTCTTTGTTATTCAACCAAGCACAACTAACAGTCATAAAATAGATTCAATATTAGACATACGTGTCACTGGAGTGTGTAAACTCAGGGCGATTACGATGGCTATAGCAGTACCGGTGGAAATGGCGGGGTTGTGGAATTAGCGGCGGGAGCTGTAGTAGTGGCGGTGACGGTGGCGGTGGTGGTAGTAGTGACGACGGAGGCGCTGGTGGTGGCTGAGACGGTGGTGGAAGCGGTCGCGGGGGCGCGAGCGGTGATGGCGGTGTCTGCAGCGGCGGCGAAGGTGGAGGCAGAGGTGGTGACAAAGGCGGTGGTGGCGGCGATGGCGGAGGCTGAGATGAAGGGATGAAGCGGTGGTGGTGGTGGTGGCAGCGGTGGCGGAGGTGGAGGGAGCGGGGGATCAACGATGGTGGAGGCGGAGGCTGATGTGAAGGCGAAGGCGGAGGCGGAGGCAGAGGCGGAGGTGAAGGTGGAGGTGGTGGAGGAGGTGGAGGTGGAGGCGGAGGCGGAGATGGTGGCGGAGGAGGAAGCAGAGGCGAAGGAGGAGGCGGTGGCGGAGGCGGTGGCGGTGGTGGAGACTGAGGTGAAGGCGGAGGTGGCGGTGGAGCCGGAGGTGAAGGCGGTGGCGGAGGCGGAGGCGGTGGCGGAGGCGGTGGCGGAGGCGGTGGCGGAGGCGGTGGAGGAGGTGAAGAAGGGGCGGAGCCGGTTGGCGGAGGAAGAGGCGGGGGCGGAGGCGGAGGCTCAGGTGAAGGCGAAGGGGAAGCGGCGGCTGCGGTGGTGGTGGAGATGGTGGTGACAGCAACGGAGGTGGTGTTGGGATGGTGATGGTGACAACAACGGCGGTGCCGGTGCTCCCCCTCCCTTGCGGGAGCGCCTGAGCCGAGCCAACAAGGCGCGTTTGCCGAGGCGCGTGGCGCGAGAGGAACCGAATAAACCAATTTGTCCACTCGTAGGGCGAGTGGGCGAGCGGGCGAGAGGCGCTCCGCTGGAGTGGCCGAGGCCGCGACGCCGCGCCGCGGGAGCGCCTAACACGGGAGTCCTCAAACATGTCACCGTCCGTCACACTTAAGCGAAGCTCCACCGCGCGGTGGGTGGGAATGCAGCAGCTGCTCCGGCCGCCGCCCGCCGGGAGGATACGGCGTGGATTCCCAGGTCATCGGACGAGTATTTACGAGACCGCCCCCACAATTACATCGTACCCCAAATGCAAGAGGGCCACATCTCCCAAAAATTCAAAATTGAAATATACCCATTGTTAGATTCCTCGTTTTCCATTACGTGATGTTCTACAATGCCATTTCGTTATTTTCATAAATAGCCTAGTTACAGCAATTCCATTTACATTCAATTCCTGTTTTTAAATTCGCTCGACAAAGCTTCCGAAGGCTCTCCTGCGAAATGAGTCATTTTGAAGTTGTGGCCCTGTTGCATTGTGAGTGCTATATGTGGCGTCAATCTCGAATCTAGTCTGAGCATTTCTTGTTGTGCGAACAATGAAGCAAGTTGAGAGGCGACAGATTCACAACGGCGCGAAGCTGGATTGTGAAGCTGTGCTGGCTTGTGCCTACATTTATACGGGTCACAGAGTATCATGCACTTCACTTAATGTTTCATTTTGTTTAAATAATGCGTAATGAATTGGTTGAAAGTCTCCCTCTAATAACACATTATATTAGTAATTAAGCATTCGATATGTAAGGTGAAAATGTGCACTGCTCATTGCGATTTTTTTTCATTTAATTTATTTTAGATCTGTGTGCGACTGCATGGTTACAAGCGATGAAAATCGCATTTACAACTTTATATTACATTAATATTTACACATTTTATTACATTACATATCGTTGAATTTAAGAATTTATAACATTATACAAATCAATAAATATTTACATCTAATAATACAAACATTCTGAATTTTTATAACAAAAAAGGAATATATATATACAAGTATATTTTCTAATTTTAAAATACATAAAATTTTTAAAATTTCGGGAGAAATAATTTTTCGATAGAAAAATTCGTATTCTGTGGCCCAAATACAGGAAAAGTGAAAAAATCTTGTTCTAATGTGTAGTAAATTACTACCTCTAAAACGTTATGTAGTTAGACGTCACTAATATTGAGTCCTTAATACCAAAAAAGTGGGTTTTAATTTCTCGTATACGTACGGTGTAAATACGTAGTATAGATAAAGTCATGCAATGCTGCGGAAAATCGATTTCGAGATTTCAATGGAAATACACGTTTTGAATTCTCTTGATACCGAGAGAGTGTTTTTTTTAACGTGTCCGTCGGGCTGTCCTTCTGTGAACAACAAAACTATTCGTAGGTTTTTTTCCAAACTGCCTTGTCGATCTGACCTCATTCAATGCTCTGCGATTTTGTATTGTAGCGATCCTGAGCTTGCTCAGTCACTATTTGGCGATAAGAAAGACCTCGTCTGCGTGCTTCGCCGCGCGATTACGTAACCCGTCGCCTTATCAGCGGTCGCTGGAGGGGTGGCGGGGGGAAGACAGATGTCCCCCCCCCCTACGCGGAAAAGAAGGGGTTGTAACCGCGGTGTCAGGAGAGTGCGCAGAATGTTTCGAGAAGCGGCAGCGTGAGGTAGCAGCGTGAATTTGGAAGCTGATGGTGTGGGGCCGCGAGCTCCAGTTAGCGAGAAAGAGGTTTGGCCCAGTGGTGGCTAAATTCACACCGCAGATGCGCGTTCGACGGAGGCATCTGGTCTTGGAGTAAGACGTGGTTACAGAGAGAACCCGTGCTTAGGCCCAAGACAGAGCGTCGGCAGCCGCATTAGTTCGCTGTGAGTTGTGCGCTGGTGGCGAACGCCACGGCCACCGAAATAAGGTCGGTGTTAAAGACAAAACAATTTTGTATGTGATACTATAAAAAGTAATGAGAATTTGGAAGCAATTGACTGTAGAATGCAGGTTGAAGTGTTGTTCCTGTAGTTCACTGTCAGATTGTTTAATATTTTTTTGGGCATTAACACTCTTGCATAATGTATGATATACCCGACCTTTGGTATTTCCATAATCATTGTGGACTATTTTCAAAAGATATTTGAAGTAGTGTGTCTTTCTAAGGGGAGAACATCACTTATTTGTGATAGAATCTTGTCATGTTAATACACTACAAGTGCAGTTTCTGTCTTTAAATCAAAAAGAACATTTTGATGATAGTGTAAAATCCAAATCAAGTTAGAAACAATTTGGGTTATTTATGAACAATTAAAAGGTTGTAAAAGTATATTTGCTATGAACTGTTGAATTTAAGTGAACTTAAATATCTTGAAATATTTATTGAAATTTGGATGCCTGTTGAGTAAATATACAACAGATTTTTAATTTCAACCAAAGGTGTAGGTTGTAATAAATGTTTCACATTTATGGTGTAAACACACATGTTTAGTTTTTTTTTTTTTTTTTGCAATTTCTTTTGAATATTCTGTGTTTTCAAAACTATGTTTATTCATTTTAATTGTACACAACATATGTCTTTGTAATTGAAGTGAATTGTTTTGCAAGAAACTACTATGTATGCTAATGCAGTGTATGTTGAGGAAGGGTTAATTGCAATTTTTGTAAACAGAAAGTGCTGAGGCATTTTGTCATCCGAAGTGCCTGTGCTCTACCCTCTGATGTACTATTATGTGTACTCATCTCCCCAGAGATATCTTTGATTCAATTTGTTGGATTTCAATTTATTTTTGTCACAGAAGATGTTGCTGTGATGCTAGTTTGTGCCAACTTTGAAATTCATAATTTCTGCAGTTGATTTTTCCTCAAAAAGTTTTTTTTTACGCTGTTCAGTGTTGTATTTTTCTTTGTTCATTTGTTTATCTGTGCATGTTAGATAATTTTGCAATTTGTGTTTCTTTTTTTTTTTTTGAGATTCAATTATATTAATGTTTGTGGCTTTCAACTTTGTGTTTTTTTTTTCAAAATTTCAACAAGAGCCAAATTACTCACGAAATTTCCCCACGGCCGACCTACACGAACGGTCACAGTATAAGATTCTTCAAGTGTGGGGGTACTTTACATGAAGCCCATGGGACATTTTCAACATTTTTCTCAAAAATGGCTCCAAATTTTTCTTTAAATTTCTCGCAAGAATAGAGTGAAATACACTCGTAAAGGTGGCATAGAACCGATTTTCACTGAATTCTCAATTCACGTAATTTGCCAAAGTTTGACAATTTCATCGTTTTCCTACAACTTCAAAATTGAAGATGGAGATTTTTCCTCAAAATGCAATTTGTTCTCCTTAATTCTTTCATTAAGGTCATGTGCTTTTTTTTTGAAAATTTTAGTAGTTTTCGCAGAACAGTGTGTGAAATATATATATTAAAAATATTTGATACTAAAAAAAATATCAAAAACAATAATTTCTCAAAAATGGCTCCAATTGTTTTCTTTAAACATTTGATAGTGATAGTGCTTAATATACTATATAAGACGACAACGCCATTCTGTTCTATTCTTTTGTTTCTTTCAAAAACTACAAAATTGTTACGCGTTGCACGTTAATATTGACACTGGTAACAATTTGTTCACATTATTGAAAACAGGTGCTTTAATCTTATGAAGTTTCTCGAAAACTCAAAAGTTTTCAGTGAAAATTATCTCAAATGTCCGCATTTTCAGAAACAATTAAATGCTATTTTTGTCAAAAACTGTTACAATTTTTCTTCAAACTTTGTGTACGAAGAGTGCTAAATGCACTGTATAAGATGAGACAAAAGTAATTTTGCTGATTTTTTTCTTTTTTCAAAAATTATCCAAATGTATTTTTTTAATATCGCTGATGTCATTAATGTGCACAATTCCAGCAATTTTTATACATTATTGCATTTTTGAGTAAAAATTTTTCAAAAGACTTTCGTTGGAGGTTTTAGAAAACTCAAAAGTTTTCTGTGAAAAAGAGTTTCAAAAATCGCATTTACAGTAACGCTTAACGCGATTTTCTCAAAAACGGCTACAAATTTTTCAACGAAAATTTCCGTATAGGACGAGGTCTTACTCTTCTTCAACATTCTTAAAATAATATTTCGGTTCTAACATTTGGAAATCAAAAAATTCAGAATTTTTTTAAGTGTAATTTGGGCGGCGATAGATGGAAGCTGGGAAGAGGATGGGGACAGCACAACAAAGTTAGCCCAGACCAACGAAATTAGAAAACTAACTAATTCGAGAAAGTCTATGCCATTCCGTAGTATCACTAATTTTATTTATACCCGAACAGTGGATAAACTTCTATTCAGGTACGAAATAGATAGGGTTACATACAGGACAACAAAATAGCCATTACAAATGATCATAATTTTGACAATATGTAGCTGATACAGTACTGACGTACTTGCAAAAAGCTAACTCAACATTAACCCGTATAAGTATCAAGGGATGTATTGTATAAATGAGTGGGAGTACCCACTGAGAACCTCCTTTACATGTACTTTAGGGTCAGCCCAATGGAATGAAAGGAAATGTGAGGTGTGAAGTGTGAGGAGGGTTGAGAGGGAGGGGTGAGCTTACGATTAAGATTTTATGTTAGATATACTGGCTGTATAATAATATTGGTCACTATTGCATTTTCGAAAGTTGTAAAGTCTAGAACCGGGCACTAGGGTTAAGTTAGTGTAGAACTGTTTCGTTAATGGAGAAATATCCTGTGTGAGTCTCGATGTTCAATTCTCTGTGAAGCTACATACAATGGTGCGTTAACGTGCGGAGGATTTTATTCTGAATAACTTAATTTCCTTTTAGGTCTATATGCGTAGCACCGTTCCAAACAGAACGTGCTATGTTAGTGTTGGTTATGAAGGGTTGTCTCAATTTGTAGCTCTTATTTACGGTTTATTGGTGTACATCAGATGAAGAGTGCGTACGTTTTGTTCAGCCAATGAATGAAGTGGGGTTTGTACGTGAGACGAAAGTACAACAATAGGCGTATGTATTTTTCGATTTTGTTGTATGTATGCCAAGGGATCGGCGAATTTGTAATTTCGATTGTTGGAGGCTTTCATTTCGAGTGAAATTTTTTTTTCACATTTGCCTCCGGTAAAATGTAGGTGCCATCTAGCTGCCCAGACAGAGAAAGGGTTGATGGTCGATTGTAAATTGTTGATTGCTACCAATAATATTGTAATTATGTAAATGTAAATATTTAAACGGTTAGGCGGAAAAGCAGGCCTTACGGCCTGAACCTCGCCAGAAATAAAGACATTATTATTATTGTTGTTATTATTAATATTATTGTTTATTTTTCACAACTTTCTGGTACATGTTTTAGGAGTCGTACAGATATTTCTATCAAAGTAAGATTTCCGTAGTACAATAATTTTAACAACTATATTTATTTTAAGAACTAATTAAGAGGTAAACAGTTCTACAAATATAAATTGTAACACTTAAATTAATTTAAAAATTAAAAAGTAAATAGTTCTTTAACACATAATCGTTTCTTAATAATAGTTCTTTAACACACATTTTCGATCCCCAGTTTATTCAGAGAGTGTTATTATCATTATTATTATTATTATTATTATTACTATTATTCTCGTTGTTGTATGGAAGGTATTCCCGTTGATCCTGTTAAATCTTATTAGTTGCAGTTGGATGGTTGGGGTGAGATTGACCTAAAAATCAATCCAACTCTAACAAATATAATTATTATTATTATCATTGTTATTATTATTATTATTATTATTATTATTATCATGATACTTGGTTTGCAAAGAATGTCGATGTGGCATCTGCACCTGAGGTCGTAGCAAAGTTTGTAGTTTTCTGTATACCTCCTCTAAACAAATTGAATAGTTTGTGAACAGAGGCGAACTGATCTGAAATGTGGGACGGAATTGAATGATGGAAAGAAAAGAATTTATTCGAACCCAGTAGTCTCTATTTCCGAGAAAAATTCCGATTGTTTCAAAAGATAAGCGGCGATCCTCTGGGTTCTCAATTTGTCGTGGGTGTCAGACTGTCAAAAGCACTACCGAAGTCTTAAAAGGCTGCAGAGCTGTAATGTCTTTTTTGATACGCTTGCGATGTAATTTCAACGATTTTTGAGAAGCTGGTGGGTAATAGAATGTAGAGGACAAAACTTTGTCTATCAATCAGGGGTTCCAGGTAAAATGGGTTATCTGTACCTTCGATAATGAGATTTCCCATCATATGCTCATAGGCAAAAAGGTATCATCTTAGGCACTTCGTCAGGCAATAGATGTTTTTAGAATTAGAGTTTTGAATCATTCTCATCATGAAAATTACATTTTATTTAAACTTGATGGTCAATACTCACATTAAACAAATACATTATGTAAATAGAATGCTATATATGCTGACGTTTTTAGACCATCGTGTTCTTTTCATGAAGTTCAAAATTTTGAAGAACTTCCTTAGAATAGAGAAGGTAGAAGAAGAATAAAGAAAGTTGTTCATACAACTGCGACAAAAAAGATAGCACAAAATAAACACAGAGCAGGTATTCAACAAACCTACATTGTTATACAGAGCAGGTATAAAATAAATATTTTACAATTTTCTCAGTTCAATTGGAGAACACATTGCACTTTATCTTACGCGAGTCCACGTATGAAAAAAAGATTGAGATATCGTACCTCAAGAGAATTTTGTCTTTCTTCAATTTCACCCCACCAGTGTCCTTAACGGTGCTGTAATTTATCTGCGCAAACACCGCAGCCCAACCTATCTTTTGAGGCAGAAGAAAGAGTGGAGAACTCGTACAATCTAGCTAAAACTAATGTTAGATCAAACTTATGGCTTTGTTGCCTTATAATATTCTTTTCACAGAATGAGGATTTGATCTTTTTCCCCAGGCCTTCAAGATAAGTCGTCAAAAAACTCGATATTTTACCCTTAAGTCACCAATTCACTCTCACATTCGAACTCATCTCACAGACGACACAGGACATTCATACGTGAATTTACACTATACAATATGATATACACTATACAAAGAGATGAGCGGACTTCTTCCGTGAAGCAGCGGGCGGGACCCGGACCAGAAGGGCAAAATATATGGCGACATGGAGAAGCCTACGGACCAACGGAAGACAGACTTTTTTTTCATATTTCCCCTCCACAGTATCCCTGAGGAGGCGGAAGTTTATTTTCTTTAAATTATTTACAGTAGGCTGCTGCCTTGCGGCTTAAGCAGCTGAGAGGGAGAGATCTTTGTTTAACTAACTAAAATTAAGTAAAACTAACTTAATTTTAGCTTCAATCTAATTTTCTAGTTACTAATGTAGCACTTTGGCACACCTAACTTAACAGAAAATTTTATTATTTTATTTATCTTAATCCTAAGTAAAACGTTTATAGAAATTGTGATTGAGATTTAACTGAAATGTTCTTTTTTGTTTGTTTATTCCATTCACGCATCATTCATTCTTGTTTCATTATATACATAACCATTCATTCTACTCATTCACACCCACTGCACAACACAACACTGCAGCACACTAGTCTTCTGTTCGCCACGACACTGACTTGGCTCAAAGTGTCCGTGGCGCTCAGGCCCAATTGGAGGCGTGGCAGGTGCGACGCGGCGTCGCGTTCCCCGCGCGTCCCACGGCCGAAGGCGATTCTTCCCCCCCCCCGCGTTCGGCTGTCTCTGCTTGCTCACACAGGGTAGCAAGCGTGTCATGAGGCAGCGCGCGGAAGGTGAAGGCGACGTGTTTCGGCCCTTTCCGTAGATAGGACCGATGTGTGTCGCTGTTCGCCTCTCGGCCGGTTTCGCGCAGGATGCGCGGCGCTTTAGGACCCAGCGCCCTGGTAAGCGCCGTAGTTGCGCGCCTTTGGAGCTCCGGCAAGAATTGTTTTTTTCACACCCAGAACTCCAAACACGTCGGCGTTTCTAGGGTATCTGTTGGGTCGGAAGACAGACGGCTCCACCAACTAGCTGCGCGTCCGAAGACGTGTGGCTATATCACCCCTGCTCAGGCAGGAGGTCTTTTCCTCCACTAGGGGATCTTTGCAGGCTAAATAAATAAATAAAATACAATATCTGCATTATTTCACATGGACATCCACACCAACGCTGCTCCGCGAAGGAAATCGGGAAGGCTGCATCGCAAGTGCCGGGCGCTGCCGCTGAGTGGCGCGCTGTGCGTGAACGCGTGAGTGCGTGCGTGGCCTCACTTTCCCTCACGCCGCGTCGAGACGCAGCGCGGGCGAGGCGAGGGCGGACGCGGTGGGGAGAGTGAGGGCGTGGGCGAGGGAGACGGCGATGGAGAGAGCAGAGAGAGGGCGAGGGCGATCGTGAGGCCGTGGGTGATGGCGAGAATAAGGGCGAGGACGAGGGCGAGGGTGGAGGTGAGGGCAAAGGCGAGGGTATAGGTGAGGATGTGAGCGAGGGTGAAGGTGAGGATGAAGGCGGAGGTGAGGGCGAGTTTGGAGGTGAGGGCGTGGATGAGGGCGGATCTAGGGGGAGGTGAGGGTGTGGTCGAGGGGGAAGTGAGGGTGAGTGTGACGGCGAGGGCAAGGTCGGAGGCGAGGGCGAGGGTGAGGGCGAAGGGGAGGGCGAGGGCGGAGGTGAGGGTGTGGTCAATGGTGAAGACGAGGGCGAGGTGAGGGGAGAGGCGAAAGCGATGGCGGTGGCGAGGGTGTGGGCGAGGGCCAGGACGGAGCCGAGGGCGAGGGCGACGCCCCGAGTCGCTCAGCGGAACCACTCCTAACGATGAGAGGGTCCTTCCAAAGATCAGCACACAGTGGGCCTGCATTATACGTAGTTCAGTCTTGAGATCAATCTTTGACTCTCATCTATCGCAGACCAAGTTGGAAGAGGGGATGATTGATCACACATCAATTATTCACATTTTTTCAAAAACGTTGATTAACTTGTAGCGCCGTTTTATTGTTTTGTGTCGCTTTCCTGAAATCTTAGCAGTCCGCAATCTGGAGAATATTTGCTTTATATCAATATGATTGTAAAACTAGAATGCAAGAAAAGTTCACTTTGTAACTTCCTTTTTAAGATATATTATTAACGTGCATAATTCTGTGATTAAAATTTTGTCTATTTGAATATCATATAAATAGTATATTTATAGTTTCATGAAAAGCGAGAGGAAAGTAAACAACGCGAGCAGTTTGGACTTCGGTTTTATGGCCTCTCCATTTACACTGTTTGATGAATAAAATACAAACGTTCAAATTATCTCTTTTGCTTTTAGACTCGATTCGTATGAATTTTTACAATTTTATTTTTATTCATAATATTTAAACAATATAAAACACCCATACAAACTTCCCCTAACCTCCAACTTCAAGCTCTGGCCTGACTCTTTGAGGCATGAGCAGTTGGCGCTCCAGCCCGTGTGGCTGGCGAAAGAATACATTTCGCAAAGTGATGCGGTCTTCGACAATGTCGACTGCTTTTGAATAAAAATCGTCTATTGCCCTGAACGGACTTTACACCGAATTTCTGATGTTTTGAGTATAGTTAAAGAATTAACACTACAGTCCGCATAAAGGGACGAACCTTGTCAGCGTCATAGACGTGGAGAGCAGACTCTAGATTTAAATGGGGTGTTGCTTCCCTCAAAGTGTGATACTTGATTGCCTTAACAAACGGAATTCCATATTCAGATGATCGAGCTTATCAAAGAGCATGAACTGATTTCCTCCAAGCATCTCCAGAGGATGTGGAATGGATTTAGAAAATTCAAATATTGTAATTTTTAAATCGTCAAACTTTTAAATATTATAATTTTATTGCTTTTAAGTAACTTTATCATCTAGCCTATTACTTTATATACAATGTATTAATTGTATTTATGATTAAGTACTATTATTGTATTTATTGTGACTCGCCAGCATGCCGCACAATAAATAAATAACTAAACACAATACTTTACCTGAATATATTCGTCTTATTACTCTTCAGCTCTAATTTGTGACGGCCTGTGAATTAAAATCGGAGGGAAGTGCTATCCTCAGGTGAGAACGTTACACCATGTTTCGATTAAACGCAGTCTCATACTTTTTCTTTCTTTAATACACAAATAATGGACACAGTTCTTTAGAAAAAGCACAAAGAATGCACAAAGTTCTCGAGTAGCAATATCAGGACTGTTGTAGCTCTTACAACTTCTTAACTGAAAATTCTAATTTCTGTAAGTAACTGTGAGAAGACAGTGAAACCATCACGTCTTATTGCATTTCATTTATACAGAGCTAGCTCTGCAAGTAGTCTGGGAGTAGCCCTGGTATATTTAGCATAATTTAGTGGTGAAAAAAGGAATTAATACTCTGAATTGGGTAGAATGGATGTGATTTTACTCACATTTCAATCAAACCCCTCTTCGCTCCCCCTCGCAATGCCTTTTCCGCCCTCCTTGTCATCCCGCCCGCACCAGATCTCCGCAATGCCTAGGTGAACTGCGCTTTGCATTAAATCAAATCGAAATGTCTAGGCGTATTTTGGTTTGCATTTAATCAAACGGCAATGCATAGGTTTACTGTGACTTGCATTAAATCAAACGGCAATTCCTAGGTGCACTGTGGGATGCATTAAATCAAACCGCAATTCCCAGATGCACTGCAGTTAGCACTGAATCAAACCGCAAAACCCGGGTGCGCTGCGGTTTGCGTTAAATCAAACCGAAATGCCTAGGCGCGTTTCGGTTTGCATTTAATCAAACGGCAATGCGTAGGCTTACTGTGGCTTGCATTAAATCAAACGGCAATTCCTAGGTGCACTGTGGCTTGCATTAAATCAAACCGCAATTCGCAGATGCACTGCAGTTACCACTGAATCAAACCGCAAAACCCGGGTGCGCTGCGGTTTGCATTAAATCGAACCGCAATGCCTAGGTGCACTGCAGTTTGCATTAAATAAAACTGCGGGAAAAAAGTTCCTTCAACCCATCCCCTCTTTCACATCTTCAGAGAACGAATGTTCAAAAATCTTTTTTTTTTATTATTTTTTTTTAGTGATTACATAGAATATTGTTGCTAAAAATTGAACAGACTTTCTCATAATATATTGTCTGCCTTTCGGGGCATTGAGTCAGAGCTAACATTTCGGTTTTGCCCCATTCTATTTTCCCCTGGGCTAGCCACTGCCAGCTAAGTGTTCTACGAAGGTGTCCCGCTAACGCTACTGCTCGAGGCAAGTGGTGCTTCCCTGAAGATAATCACTGGTGAAAGGCCCCTTCGCACTCCTTGTACATCTCTTCTCAGACCCCCGTGGCATGAAGCCAGTACTATTTGTACGTTTTTATTGATTGTCTATTCTTCATTGCATCAAGAAAAGTTCCATTTATTATAGACAACAGTGTGATATACAGTACTTTATATCACTTCCATGCAATGTGTCCTCATTTGTAAGAGAGATACGGAAGCTTCTTTGGCAAATTAGAGGTTATCTTGCAAGAAAAAAAACAAGTATGGAATTTACGAATTACATGTTGCTGCCTCCAGCGGTGTGTTTGTTACAAGGAATTGCAACTAACATTTTACAGAGTATTCTTTGTCTTCAGAACGAAGTTTTCAATAATGGAGTTATGTTCAATAAATGATGGAGTTCTCAAGAACACTGGAGGATGACCATTGCATGAAGAATGGAACATCTGTCATTGCGTATTTATTAAGAGATTCGAGTCAAACCTTGTTCCTAATAACATTACACGAAATCTGAAGGATTTCATCAGGAAGACCCGATTATGATGTTATTAGCGTTCTAGCACTTTGTGCCCCCAATCCCCCCCCCAAAAAATTACCTATACCAATTTGTTAATATCGTTCTCAAGCATAGCCAGTTCTGCAGAGCCTATCAAATTTGGGCAGACACCTTCTGTTAACTAGGGGGCAGGTACGACCACTTACCTCTCGCTTCCTACAAAAATTAAAAGGGAATAAAACTTGAAAAATTTAGTTGGACCCCGTGTGCAATTACAATTGTTGTGGATTATGAAAATATCCAAAAACTTTCCTTCTGACTCTTCCTTTCCTTTATATCAGAAAGGCTTATTGTCCCCACCGCCAGCATCAATGGAACAGGAACATATACAATCATTGATTGACAATACAATCACAATTGACGTATACAATCATTGAATATACTCCAATGATTGATTGATTGTTCGTGATTCCGGGTGCGTCAACTACTGAGGTCATTAGTCCCGTAAGTGCAGTGGGTGTTTTTCCTCGGGGGGTAGCAGTGATCTTTTACTTGCTGGATGACGAGACTGGCGCCGACATACCGTCGACTAGCGAGTTTTTTCCCTCAACCTGGTATCTCTCAGCAGAGGGGCACCGCCCCAGCCGCGACAAGCTCTAATCTCCCGACCTGCCTTCCGGCATGTGAGGTAGAGCAGCGCATGTTTGTGTGTGTAAGGGGTGCGGATAGGGCATGGAAGAGGAAGGAAAGATCGCACGCGGTCCGTGGCCCATTGGTTAGGGTACTGCTCCGGCATTCGCCTGGTATTAATCGGAGAAACCACGGAAAACTACCCATAAGAGCAGCTGGCCCCTTGAATTCTCCTCCAGACAACGACTAAATTCGACCTGCAGCTGACAAGCTAGTGTCGAAATTCGTGTGGACCATCGCGACTCGACCGTCTGAGGAACTGCAGTGGCATCCGTTGATGCACTGATCCATCTCTCGCGGTCTTACTCCAAAGGAAAAGGCAAATATGGTTCTCCAAATACCGGCAGGCACAGGTCCCTTCGAAGAGGACCCGAGCACGTCCCGGTTCGCACGCGCGCCTTCCAGGCAGCGGCGGCGCAGCCAGAGCACGCGCCGAGCACGCACGCGTGCGCCACGGTGGCGGTGGCAGGGGGCGGGGGTTGGGGGAGGGGGGGCGAGGGCTACACGAGGAATTTGCATAGCCGTTGCCGTACACGGCGCGCGCAGATGGTATCGCAGGAATGCAGTCGGAACTGGCGGCCCAGGCGCCGCGCGAGGCAGCAAGTGCGCGGGAGAGCGGCTGAGGTAGCTCGCAGCCAGCATCGCCGCCGTGTCTTTGCAGCGGCTCGGATGGGGCGGACCGTCTCTTCCCTTGTCTCACTCCCTTTCACATACACACGCTGACATACACCACACTATAGTGCGATTTTTTGTAACTTCGCCCCTTAAGGGCCGTCTTCACGATGGAATATGTCACGGCATTTCGTGGCTTTCTCAATCGTGCCGCTAGATACCGCATGACCGTGACCGTACCAAGCAGTGCATGCGGTCATGCGACGTCAAGTGGCACGACGGAGAAAGACGCGAAATGCAGTGTGATATTCCATCGTGGCCATTCGGGCTTGAGGGGCAGAGTTAGAAAAATCGCCCTATAATACACATGTCAGGAGACCAGGAAGAAGCTGAGAGCTTGCCCGGCTGGGGTGTCTCAATGAGGCATACCTTTAGGGAGAAATCCCATACAAACCGACGTGAAGGTTGGCGCCGGATCTCATCCGAGGAGGTTCAACGCCGTCTTCCGGTATAAACATTCACGACATTAACGGGAATGACAAAAGTAGTTGACGTGCCCGGAAATATCAATCATTCAATTGAAAAGTATTTTTCGTTCTATTATTTCAAAAATAGACAATTTCGTCTCTTTCTCATCCTTTAGCGGTTCACTTTTTTTGCTGATCAGTACTTCATGTTATGTGCTATTTTATCTTGGATCACCAGTCACCTTTTTTTTAAGGAAGCATGTGAACATCATGGGCCTTTATTTCAGTCGTAAGGCAAATGATAATATTAATATAAGACAAATTGGTTGCCAAAATATGCATGGTGAACACAGTAACTAGAATAGATCGGTAGTAGCACTAGCACCGTCGATGTAATATTGCTGGTAATGATCGCGATGTGGAATGCAGAAAATTGAGAGTAGAAAGCTTGCGAATACACGTTTTTTCATGGAAATGCAGTTAATTTTCTAAAATTAGTTATTACGGTGATCTCTCGGTAGCTATTCGCAGTTATCAGAAACTGATAGAGAAAGGTAGGCTGCCGCCTACTGTCAAACACGGGGATACGTAAAACAAAGACCACATACAAGTTTCCTTGTAAGGGTAATATGTTAGTAGTGAGTTATTTGGCTGTTCATAATTCAAAGTTGGTAGGTTTATTAAGGGATCTAGTCTTTCGGTACTCAATGCTCTTTAGTTTCAAATGATGACAGAAGTGAAAGTTGATCGTGATAGCAGTGAACTTGTCGGTAGAGCCGCGGGACAGAGCGACGGTGACACGGTGTGCCCCGGCGTCAGCCCGCTAGAGACCCGGGTGGGGCGGCGCGATCCCTTGGCACCTCGGCCACCGGGTGGTGGAGGTGGGTGGCCGGTGGGCGGGGGGCGGGGGCGCGTGGGGTGGGGCGGAGGCGGCAGGCATATTTGCTGCGCTAATGACGGAGCCGCACAGGGCGGCGGCGGCGGCGGCGGCCGCGGCGGGCGGGCGGGCCGTCTCTCTCCCGGGCCCTCGTTTTTGTGACTGGCTTGTTTAAGTCCGTGACGCCTCGGGGCACGATTTCTCTCTCTCTCGCCGCCACGTGTGTGGTCCAGCGGCGCCGAGCGGGGCGCGCGGCCGTCGCCTAGCAACGCGCGGCGGCGTCCTGGGGCCGGGGCGCGGGCCAATGGCGGGCTCGCGGCGCGGGGGCCTTCGGGCGCGTCCGCGTGCGTTCGGGCGCCCTCGGCCGCCGGCCGGCCGATGAAGGACGGGGCGGTCGGCCGCGCGGCGCGTCGGGAGCCAGGTCCAGTTGTTTTGTGAGTGTTTGGCAGCTCGCAAGTGTTTTGTGCGCCAGTGTGGAGTGCTGTGGTGTGGCGTGGTGCCGCGGAGTGACGGGAGCGAGAGGGAGCGGGGGCGGGAGATCGCGGGGGTGACCGGCTTGTGGTGCGCGCGGGGCCCGACCCAACGGCCGTCTAAATGTGGAGGCAGCAGGGTTGCCCCATTGCCGTGCTCGCTCGCCAAAATGGTGGCCGCGACCGCGCGCAGCGAGCAGTCGCCGTCCACGACGACACCGGAGCCTCCTCCTGCGCCTGCCGAGCCCCGGCCGCCGCCTCCTGCCGGAGAAGGCGCGGCGGCGGCGGCGACGGCGGCGGCGACGGCGACGGCCGCGGCGGCGGCGCCCGCGCCCGCGCCCGGCGCGGCCGCTGGTGCCTCGCCGCCGCCGCCCGCCGGCGCGCCGACGCCGCTCACGCCGCCGCCGACGCCGCCCGCGTCCGCCGCGGCGCCGCGCGCGTCTAGCGCCGCGACGGCCGCCGCTGCCGCCGCCGCTCCGGGCGCGTGCCGCGGCGGCGCCGGGCGCGGGGGCGCGGGCGGGCGCGCGCCGCGGCCGCCGCTCGACGACCTGCTGGTGCGCACCAGCTGGTGCGACGCGGCGCTGGCGCTGGCGCAGCTCGATAAGGTGAGTCCGCGCGCGCGTACGTTTGAAAGCGCGCCGCCGTGCGCCGCGCGCTGTGCGCCGGGCAGGGCCCCGTTGCGTCACGCCGTCCGCGCCGCGCCGCCTCCACCGCCGCCGCCGCCCGCGGACCACCCACGGCGCGCGCCCAGGCATTCCTGGCTAATGAGGTTATGTAACGCCCCGTTTCGTACGCATCGCGCCGCCATGTGTGACGAACCGCCCACCCCTTCACTGTGCGACGGCTTCATTTTCACCAATTCTCTTTTTGTGCGCGATTTTTTTCTCCTTCAATGACTCGAGGAACTTACTCGTAAATGTCTGTTCGTCCGCCTGCCGCGGCGTGTCCGACCCCAGAAAAACTCCTCGCAGAACCAGTACGCGGAGTTTGTCAACAGTGTGCCCTCGGGCTTGTGCATTGTTGCGAGTGCGGGCGCGCACTGTGCCGCCACGTGCAGCGTGGTGTGGCGCGGGGGCGGCCGACGCACGTGCGCCACGTGAGCGGCGGCGTGGGCCGGGGGCCCGGGAGCGCGCCCCGGCGCCCGTGTGGACGGACGGACGGCTGCGACGCGCGGAGCGGCGTGGCGGGGCGGGGCGTGCAGCCGGTGCCGTTGGTCCCGACGCACGCGGAAAGCGCCCGGCCTCCCCGCTGAATGAACGCGCGCTTTGTTGATTGATTTAGGCATAGGCGTCTTTCAATGGGATGCATGTTCGGTCGTTTAGTGGAGGAGATAGCGGTTGGTGCGAGTAGATTGTACTCTCACACATGATTTCATTTTACTAATTATTTTCTTAGTTATGTGATTAAAGTAGATGTTATTTAATTATTACATATGAACTAGCCTTTGTTTATTCGTAAATCACTGTGTTATTGATTTTGGATAAGTGAACACGTCAATAATGACCATGTTCTGACCTTAAACATTTGAAAGCGTGCGTAGTGCTTCAAATTACAAGATTTATATTTTTTTCTTTGTATGCAATTGAGATATCATTTCTACAGCAATTGTGTTAATAATGTATATTTTCCTTTATACAAGTGATACAACATTTTTATTCCACTCTCGTTTCCGAAGTGGAATATAAAACAATAATATTGATGGAAACAATTGATCAAATAAGTGTATCTGCTAGCATTTTCTGTTTATGTTCACCCCTGGCAATTACTTTTTGCCTAGTAGATCTCATAAAAGCTTTATTCGTTACGATTCGTTACGAAATAGTAGTATCTAAAAATATTACAAAATAGTACATACGAGTATCTAACAATACGACAGTAAAAAGAAAATAAGGAAGCGCTAGTTTGTATTATGACCATAAAACAGCGTACGAGCGAAGTAATAAAGATAACGAGGTGATGGATACTTCTAAGATACTTCTAGCATACTCTTTTATTGTTTGTGTTGATCAATGTCCGCAGTTCATAACAGTCATGTTTTCTGAGCGATATCTTCAGTGTCAAATTATTTTCTATGTACCAAATATATAATATACCAAAATAGGACACAAACAAAACCGAACGTAAACTGTAAACAAAGCGACATCGCAAACAAAAGCCGCGAGGAGACGAGCGAGCGACGGCGATTGTTGAGCGCGGCGTGCGGCTGCGTTTCTCGAAGGTAGGGAGCGGCAGCGCCGGCACGACGACGGCGCGGCAGCGGCGCGCCGCGGCGCCCACCCACGAACAGCGGCCCGGCGCCGGCGGCGGTGGAAGGAGCGCTGACCGCAGGAAGAAGAGAGGCACGGCGGCGGAGGCGGCAGCAGCTGGCACGCGGCGGGAACAAGGCCGCGGCGGGCGAGCCGGCCCGTCCCCGCGACCTTCCTCCGCCACCAACTCGCTTCCCGGCCCGGCCTCTCTCTCTTCCGCGCCCGCGCCCACGCCCGCACCTCGCCGCGCCCGCCGCGCCCCGCCCCGCTCCTCCCCGCCCCGCTCGGGCATTCATCTCGCGTGGAAGCAGTTCCGCCACGCGGGCACACTGCCTTCCCGTCATCCCGAGCTCTGTCCATTCCATCACTCACCTGCCTCTGTCACCAGTTCCCATCGCCACCCCTGCCGCCGCTCTCCCGCGGACACACCGTGCCTACCATTCCTCCTTCAAGTTGATCCGGAAGGAAGCAGGAGACCCGCCGAGCCAACTCCTTTGCCCCTCCTCGTTCCCCACTCGCCTCGCGGTCCGCGCCCGCGGCCGTTCCTCCTGAACGGAACCGCGGCGCGCGACCTTCGCCAGCCCCTCCGCCCCCGCCGCCTCCCCCCGCCCCCGCCTCCGGACGGTCTTCTGGAGCGAAACCGCAGTCTGCGTTACGTCATTTTATGTCTCGTGCGTGCCGGGTTTGGATTCCCGCGGCGGCGGCGGCGGTGGTGCTCGCTTCCGGACGAATTCTTGGCTCGCGTCGTAGTACTACGTACATACATCAAGCAGGCCGGCGGGTTGTAATGCGCCCGCGCTGCGGCATACTACATCAAGAGGCCCCCCCCCTCTTTTTTTACGCTCCCGCCTCACGTTCCGGTCCAGCGAGCGCGAAAGGCGAAGTGAAAACCACTTCGCTCGTAATTCGCGCATAACCGGACGCGGCGCGGCCGCGGGAGCGAAATTTTCTGTTAACGACCCTAACAATGCGCGAGGAATACTACGCACCTCGACGACGCAGTGCTTCATAAATCGGGGCGCGAGCGGTGGCTAAACGGTGTGGCGCCCAAACGGGGCCGGCGCCGGCGTTGCGCGGGCGGTGTGGGGCGGGGCGGGGCGAGGCGGGCGGCTGACGCAACGCGCCCTCTATGGCGATCGGGCTGCGCTGGCAGGCGCGTCCTTCTCGGCGGGCAGACGCCACCGGGAGGCGCCACCAGGGGCGGGGCGCAGCCATGGAACTTTCAGTCCCTAGACACAGAGAGTAGCGCGACCGTCGCCATTTAATATCCTCTCACTTATGGCCCCGCCAGGTAGCAATTAGGAGCTGAAGATAAATTGAAACAATTGGTCACATTAAGGTGATTTTCATGATGATGAATATTCGTTTGAGATAGATTCGTGGTTCTCAACTAACATAATACCAATCAATTCCAATTCTCCTGACAACTGGATATAAAATGGCGGGATCGATGTAATAATGGAATGCCATTTATCATCCGCCATTTAATATCCTCTCACCCATAAGCCCCGCCAAGCAGCATTCAGGAGCTGAAGAAAAATTACAGCAATTGGTGACGTTATGGAGAATTTCAAGAATATTAATATTGGGATATTATTGATTATTAATATTGGGATAGTTTGGGATAATATTGGGATAGATTCGTGGTACTCAACACACAGATTATCTCACAGTTCTAATTCTCCTGGTAAATGGCGGATTGGTGGATCAATGGTTTGTGCTTCTCTCTGTATGTAGCGACTGTAATGGAACTCGAATGGTGGTATGGGAATTCCATGAAAGGTCTGGAGATGCGGACAGACAGAACCATAGGTTGCTGTAGTGGGGGAAATCCTTTGTAGTTGACGTACCATCGCGAGGCAGCAAGTTGCGTCCAAATTCACAGCTTGTACCGCTATATTTTTTCCTGGGTCCTGCGGAACGATTGTACCGCAGCCAAGATTCCTACTTTGAGCCGCACCTTTTCTAACTCTCTTGAAGTGCATTTGATCCATTGTACAGTAAGTTAATTACCTCATGTTTGTGATCTCTCTGTAGTAAATTTGTTTTCGTAAAAACATCTCTTGACTTTAGCGTTCAAATTCCGGTTATAGTGTCTGGAATAAAGAGCAGATTCTGGGACTGCGTGCAGTTCCACTGTCCCACTTCAGATTCGTGCTCCCCTAAACAGGATTGCTTCCTCCGATGACTGACTCAGGAATTAGGTGCAGTCTTGAGTCTTAAATAAATTGAGATTTAAAGCTCTACAAATTGGATTATAGTATTCTAGTCCACTTTAATCTTTTCCCCGCATATATTTACATCCTTGATTTCTATTTGCATCAAAAGATAAAATAATACTGTATTTCCTTAACAAAGTTGATCGTGATTTGTAGATTCTAGAAAGAAAGTTTCATTTGTCAAAGTTTCTAGCTAGATTTCGGGTAATATATTTTACTGGACTCTTTTCAGGACAAATCTATTCACTGGCCGCATCATAAATTATATGAATCTTTTGCTACTACAATTATTCGACAGAATTAGTTGTCTAGCATCATTCAATATTTATCTGAGTCGGTTACTTGTAGGCAGAATGAACGTCCTGTCTTGCAGCACCCAAATTCCCATTTCCGCATATCTTTCTCTCAACGAGTCGCCAGCATTCGATCATCTGCCCTAGAATGCCGGAATCCAGCCTCCTGCGCGGAAATCAAACAAAGCCAATCGCTCTCTTTCTCTCTCGTCTCTCGATTCGCTGCCGACCTTCTGGGGAGTCGCCCCGCCGCCTCGCTATTCCAGGGGCGAGGCCCGCCTCCCGAGCGGAGAAATCGGCGGCGGCGCCCTGCTCCTCGCAGAGGTGTGTACTCCACCGCCCGCAGCAGCCTTTCTCCGCACGCATCTTTATGGCGCCTCGTAAACCGGCGGGAGAGTGGGTGGGTTACGCCTAGGAATCAGGGCCTCGAAACAGTTCTCCGGAATGATGTGGAAGAAATGTTTGTATTCACTCTAGTGGCGTTCGGCTCCTACCGCGTGACTGCTCGCCGAACCGCGAGTAGGCTAGTGAGGACGAGTTGCTTGCTCCGTGCCGAACGCCAATCTTTATGCGATCGCCCTATAAGCTGCGTGTCCGTCTTTCGTGGAAAATCAAAGGAAGCGAATATTCGCCGAGCTCCTCGGATAATCGGGATTCGGCGACGGTCCCTCGGTACTCGCCGAATGCCGCATATCTGACGGCGACGCTATTCCAAGTTTCCACTTTTTATTTAATGTACCAAAATTATTCTTCGAATATTAATTATTTTATTACACATACTACCACAATTGGTAAAACATGAGAATTGCTGCTGTGTTGTCGATTATTCCTCCCGGTAACGAGGACGTTGACTGTTGGCTGCTGATGTCTCCAAAAATTCGAGCAAAATAAGACTTTGTATTATACATTCCTAAACTTGGCAATCTTCGTTCGATAATTATTTACTAACAATTCTTTTCCATGTGTACAAAATAGAGATGATCGCAAGAGATTTGAGCTGTGAGAGATGAACACTGGTCAAGTCAGAGTATTGACTGTCTTATATGCTCGACTGGTTGAAATGGGGCTATTAATTTTAGTGAGTCAAAGTTTTCCAGGTATGGCTTCAACCATGACTTTTAGTAGCATAGATCCTCGGCATCATGGTGGGTGGTAATGTTAGTGTAGGCGTGGAGAAGGGAAGAGAGCCTGGAGAAACAGTGGCGGAAGTTGAACCGAAGCCACATAACTAAACCAGCGTAGTAAGCGTAGCCGCGAGCGAGCGGACTGTTGAAAACGCAACGCAAATAAACATCAGGGGCAAAATGAACGGTTGTTGACTTCGGAGTACGAACCACCAGATGCGTTCGCGTCTGAATAGAAAATATTGCGAACATAAACCCAAATTGCGGAAGATTTGGGTGCGCGAAATACACAAAAGCGGAGGAATATCAAACGCATCTTTCATCACGTAAAGCGGAAGTGTTAACAATGCTTCACTCGAACTGCCTACATACGTTAGAAATGTCATTTACTCGAGAACTGTTCAGATATTCTCGCATAGTTTAATTATAAAAACTAGAGCACCTACCGTGCATCAAGTATTTTCATCATTATAAAAAAATATATTACCTAGAAAACACAGATAATGATGCTGGATTCCTTGTAGTCAAAGACGCGTGGCATCAGAAGTCACGCAGATAAAAAATCTCACCTAAAGGTGGAACAACAGGAGAGACCCGCCGGTCTGTCGCTGGAGAGGGCAGAAAAACACCCGGAAAGCGTGCATGCACCCCGCTCGACGGAAGACAAATAAAGAGGGCACCCGCTCCCGTTGCCGGCCGGAGAAATCGCGCGGGCCCCCCAAAAACCTCCGCCGAGGGAGGGAGCGTGCCCGGCCCAGAACCCGCGGCGGTTAAATCGTTCGTCCTCGGTCGCCGGGCGGTGCAAGCGAGCGGCGCTCGAGGCAACGCCACACGCACGGGCTATACACGAACAAGCCGCGCTCGCCAGTCGGTCTTGTGCCGCTTGTTAATCTGTCACTGTTGCTACCTACTTCGTTGTTTGCACATCGAGGAACAATGAAGCGGCGGCAGATTTATAACCGACACAAGCCAGACATTTAAGCGGTTCAAACAGGCGCTCCCTCGTACGCACTCCATTGTGGGTACACTGTGGGGACGAGAGCTTTGCAACCCGGGAAGTCAGGTGTGCGAGCCGAGGTTGCAAGTATATGGACCCTTGTTTTTTTTTAGGGAGAATAAGAACGTCGATTTCGCTTCCGTGGAGCAGAAGTACGCTCGGCAACTCGTCTACTAAATGAAAAGCAATGTACAATGACTTCATCGGCAATTTGTTTAGAAGTCAGCCGCACTTCTTTATTTTGATATTATCTTTTTGTCTGAACAGTAAGGTGAAGGTAAATTTTGTTCGTGAGGTATTTTGTAGTTATTTCTTTCCTATCCTTCACACTCTGCTTGCTCCAGAAAACCCTTATTTTAGTGAGCGAGTAATTACGACATGACTGCCGCCTGGCACAATTTCGCTTAACATATTTTTTATTGGGAAATTGTGTTCTGCATCCACGAGTATTTGTAAGTTTGGCAATTTTTTGTACATTTTTGGTCCAATATATTGAATTAGACAGTGGAAATGCCTTTCGCCTCTTCGGCGAAAATTTAAAATCACGGATTAATATTGAACTTCTTCAGTGTGGTAAAAAATAATTAGATCTTAACACGGAAGTAGAATCGGCTTTTGTAAGTAACATTGCATTCTTCAGTTCAGGCAGTGGCGAAAAACGTAGTCGTGCGCTAAATATTGACAATCCGCAGATTTTATTATTCCAGTTTCGATTTCTTCACTTCCATGGGAGAATTCTTTTGGTCCACATTTGAAACAAACTCCTTAATTCATTCCTTTTTTTGATTGAAAAAAACTATGTTTCTGTTAATGATGTTATTATAAAATATACAGATCATTCTGAATATTAGTTTCCCTTTTTGTTCAAACTGTAATATAAGGGCGACCTCATTGTTACCGAAAGCTGAAAAACGATATTCCCTTGTACGTAGATTTAGTTAAAATCCGAACTTCATCGGCTTTTGGATTTTCCTTTAAAAAATTATTGTTATTATATAAAAATGTCTCTCCAGCCAGGTCTTAATCGATCCTGTGGTACTTTTTCAGTTTATTGATCACTAATGCCGGTCATTGTTCCAGTTTAGCCTGTTTAGGTAATTGTAATTTATTTACTTCCTGGTTGTAAATTAAGTCAATGTTATCTACAAATGCCAAAAAAATCGAATTTTTTAAATTTTTCTCTCCCTGATTTGAATAATATAATAATGTTCTGCGTTGGTTTTGTATGAAAAAATCAAATTGTATGTGACATTCAATTTTATTCGACAACGATCAGTTCATACATTGTTGACTAAGAACGTAACACAACAAAACTCCCTGTATCAATATTGTATCTACGGGGTCCCTTCCTTTCCAGATTCCGAACTCGTACTAGTGAACACCTATGACCACCAGCGGAAGAATCGCGCATAACAAAGAGTAGATTACGCATGCAGGCAATGTAAAAAGATAAATTCCTTAACGGTGAAAAAAGGAGGACCGCGACTCCTAGTGAGCAGTATTATTTATTACTTCCTTTTATTGTGCTGCAGATAATGGACCGGTCTCTCACAGCGCCGAGCGGTGCGGGGCGGGGAGGGCCGATGGAGGGGGCGGGGCGGCGGCGACACTGTGACGAAACAGCCCGCGCGGCTCCTTGGGTGGCCCGCGGTGACGTCACCAGATTGTTATGACGACAAGCGCGCGCGAGCGGCCGTGGAGGGGGCTCGGCGGCGGACGGGTGGGGGGCGGTGGGGAGGCCGGCCTGGCGCCCGGAGAGAGAAGATGAAAAAGCGGCAGCGCCGCCCGTTGCACTGTTGCCGCGTCGCGCCCCGAGAGCGCGCGCGCTCGCTCCGCGCGCTCGCTTCGCAGTCTGGCGCGGAGTGCGCTCCCTCCCGCCGCCGCCGTCGCCGCCACCGTCGCCGCTCGGCAGCGCTCGGCCGCGCTCGGTCCTTTCCGCGGAGGCAGTCCGGCGTGGCGCGCGGTTTGACCGCAGTCGCAGACATGCCCGCGTGCGCGTGGTTGGCCCTGCCGCCGCGGCCCGGCGCGGGCCGCTGGCGCATGGAATACGCGAGCTGCTTTCGGTGCATGTACCCGCATGACGAAGAGGAACCCTTGGGAGACGAAGCGGCTTTTGAGACTTGTGACTGTGGCTGTGGGACTTGTTACAATGTACGTGAATATTTAAGTTAATCGAATTTTATCACTATTTGTTTGTTGGATGAGGGTTCATAATAGCTGTCGAGTTCCTCCAGACATGACTTGCCTGTAGTTGGTGAGTTCACTTCAGAAACAAGAGCATGGAAATAAATATTTTGGTGCGCTAATATTCGCGTGAATATCTAAAAACGGATAATTTCACGCCAACTGCATTCGCATATTCGGTTATTACGAATATCAGTCCACTAATCATTTTAAGATATTTCCAGTAGTATGGAAAATTTTAGTACTTGAATACTTCTATTTACGGTCTCATCGAAATATCTGCGAGACGTTTCACTTCAGATAAGCGACCACGAAAATTTATTCCTATGTACCTTCCTTATCGTTACAGGAGATGTAACTCTGAGAAGTTTATCCCCTGTTTGCGCGCATGAAGAATTTGCAAACGAAATAATCTTCGAAAAACATATTTGCTTTTGTCGGTAAATACGAGTTCAGTTATTTATTGTATATAACGACGTAAGTGACATGAAGCACATTGCGAGTTCCACGAGACTGTGCATCACTATTGAAACGCTTTCCCATCTAGATGAAAACACGTCGATATTTCTCATTAACAAAGTTTCTATTTTCCTTTGTTACTTAACGTATTGTAAGTATACCTGCTTAGGATAAGAGGAACCATGAAGTTTTTAAAGCGGGTAAATATTTGCGATATCTTTTCAATGAATACAAGTGATTAAAAATATTCATATTTTTACTTGTGTACTTAAGACAAACTGAAATTTCTTAAAACAATTTCAGTGGGTGTGGCTGAGAAAATTCGACGAATTTGCATTCTAGACAAAAAGTAAAATTAAATTACAAGTTCAAAATTATTTGTGTCGTATGCCGTTTGGAAGTACTACATCCCGAATGATAATAAATGCAGAATTATTTCGCCCGTTTAAATGTGCTCGGGCTTTTTTCTTTCGTCCGTTTGTGCGAGATTTGCGAGATGTACCATCGTACGATGTTTTAGTGTTGAACATCAATGTTTAGAAACATCGATATTTTGCTGTCGATATCGCATCCCTAGTTTGATTTATTAGGGAGATTTGCTCGCGAAACGTTATACAAAGCAATCGAGAGCAATGTCGATCTTCAGATCTGATGAAGACCTCGAAAAAGATTGTCGAAACGTCGGCTACACAGCCTTGTGTACGCGGCGTCACCCGGAGAGTCAAGATCTCAACTGTGGTCGCGGAAATCAGAGACTTCACTTAATGTCGATTCTGCGTATGCGTAGTTAGAGTTTCACATCACTTTCGAGCATCTGCTCAAGCGCAAAATATCGAAATCGTGGTTGATTGCTGCACGAACTCCCTTTCCGGCGGCCCGGTCGTGCAGTGTGTCTCCCTCAGCCGCTGCCGCGACGTCACTGCCAGGCGACGAGCGGGGCGGCGCCCGCCGCGACCATCTGCATGCGGCGGCAATTTATCACGCGGGGCGCCCAGCTTCTTCAAGCGAGGAATTTAAAGGAGGCCCCTGCCCACGGCGACTTCGCGTACGCGATACGGAAGTCCACAGCGGCGCCGGCGCTGGGAAACGAAGTGATTACTGGCACACTCCGCAGGCAGCTCCGGGCGCTGGCGGCTGTTTGCGGGGGAGTTGGAAGCGCGTGTATTTTTGGAAGGGAAAGTAACTGTCAAAAGCTTAAAAGCAAGCGACGAAAAATCTCATAATAAAATTAGCAGGTTTAAAGTTTTAACTTCGTGAAACTAATGGAGTTTTCTCGTGCAGTGTGTTATGGGTAGCTTTACAGTAAATGTGAAGGTATGTTTATCGTTGATTCTTAGGTGATTACTGCCTCAGTTTGTGAATATTTGTTTTGCCTTTGATTTCGCGTCGACGCAAATTTGCTGAATCGTGTCGCATTAGGAAGCTCAGTGTGTCTTCTACTGACTCAAATGAGGCGACACGATCGGATTCAACGTTTGCAACTCGAATTAAACCAACCTTATAATGCCGAATGGATGGCAAACGGATGTCCATAACATTTCATCTGGAAGAGCAGAAATCCCGTGCTTCGCAAGACGAAGAGAGCGAGTGCACGCGAGAGCCGTCTGGCTGTACTTCGCTTTTTCTAACGTGGCCGGTGACATTAGGTCATTATTACACCTCCTGCCTTATAAAATGAATCTTTTTAACAGTGGTAAGCACAATTCTGAGGCCACGAGCCCTGTTGACAAGGACGTTCGCGAATTAATTAAAAATAATCATTTTATAAGGCAGGGGGTCTAATAATTTTCTAATGTCATCGGACGTCAGCCGCTGCGCGGTGCCCGCCGCGGAGGCCGGGCGCAGCACGTGCGCGGCAGGCAGAGCGCTGCGCTGCGCCGGGAAGAAGAAAAGAACCCGAGCGCTGCGCGGAGCGGAGGGGAGCGGCGTCCCGTTACTCCGCACGAGCCACAGCCACCGCCGATGCCCCCGCTCGCCCGCCCGCTCGTCCGATGGCCGGCCGCGGCGCCCGCTCTCGTTGGCTCTCCGCGCCTCTCGACTGGGACCACATCTGGGTCTACGTTGCCTGTCGTCCACCACTGCCGTGTGGACGGTGGACGGACAACACTCTAGACCAGTGTTGTCAAGGTCGATGCCACGAGCGGGAGTCCGTGGCAGGAGTTCCACGACGAAATCGCCCCTCCACGCAGTTCATACCCCCGCCGCAAGAGACAACGCGGCAAAACTGCGGGGTTACTAATAGTTTCCTCTCCCGACGCTAGTGGCGCAGAGAAGCTCGTGGCATCGCACGGTGCCGCGAGGCGTGCCACTGCCACCAGTAGCAGATCTTGACACCACTGCTCTAGACGTAGAGAAAGGACGGATATGCACTATCATTTCTCTATGCCTTTGCCGTGTCCTCTGCATGGCCTTTTGCTGCCACCCTTACTTTCCTTTGTGCAGACGCGATACTTTAGATCTCATTATTCCGTCGTCCTAATTACCTCGAAGGTCAATTTAAGAAGTTGGGCTGTACCCAGCTGGGCTGTTTAATGGCCTTAATATTTGCATAAGAAATCTTTCATTGCCTTTGCTGGAAGCACAACTCCGCGGCCGCTGTCAGGAGTACTTATCGTTTCTGTTTCACATCAGGGATATGTCGTTGGCTTGGCACGACAGTCTTCATAATTTGATTTCCACCACTCTCTCAGTCTACGACGCACCAATGGGTGTGACACCGCTTTAAAAAAATAGTGTCCAGAAGATCTAGAAATACCAGGAATACGTAATTTTTCTCAACTATCGATAGTGAAAAAATCATCAGATGAAGAGGTTTTTTTAAAATACAAATACCGGTGTGTGTTATTTCAATTTCGCTAACACACGGAAGATGATCGATCCATTTGGTAAATGTGCAATTCGCGAATGTTAGAAGTGTACTCTGAGGGAAAATACAAGTGACAAGGATATATTGTTTCCTTTCTCAGTTGTGATAAGTGTTCGGTCGTGTACAGCGATGACCTGTGTTGAAAATTCCACCGAAAGAGTTGTTTGAATAAGTGACTTATCAATAATTCGGAAAAAAATGTGCTTTTTTCGTTCAGGAGAAAACTACACTCCCGTACAAGTACGTAAGTAAAACATTTGATGTATTTACTTTCAGTACGTTTTAAGATGGCATACATTATTGAAAGTTATCGTATATTTTATATTTTAGATCCTTGAATTTTTATCTCAACAAAGTGATCTGCATCAAGCAATTCGCAAACACAAGCAAAAATTAGTTCGAAGAAAAACGTTTTTAATTTTCAAAACTTATCCTTTATTTAATTTAAGGACAGAAACCATGATTAGAAAGAAAAATTTATAATGATTACAAACGAAACCATTATGATTTTGATTATTGTAATATTCTAAGATAACAGAGTTATTCAGAAGAGAAATATGTATTGTCGCAAAACTAATCCAAAACACCCCGTTCAAGATGTCTTACAGGCTCGCGAAAAGAGCCTTGCGGAACACCTTCTTCTCTCTACCGTGTTATCCTCCGCTGTATCGGTCTGTCTTCCCCAATGGTGGAACTAACGAGTTGCCCTCATCGCAATAGACTGAGCGTAGTGATCTGAACACTAGTTTTCAGCCTCTGGGCAAGAGGGATCAAATCGTCGTTGATCCTTGTGGTGTTAGAGGTGGACAAAGCAGATTTGTGGTAAATTTCTCAGGTTGCTTTCGTTTCTCCTCTTTCGATAACCATTCATGCCTTAATTTTACACCTATCAAATCACTCTCCATTCCAGAAATGGTCATAAGCGAAGGTATAATTACTTGTAAATGAAAATCACAACAGATTCCAATCCGTCGCTCGTTTACTTGTCATGATGCGTTAATCGCTTCTCAATCCCCCATTGCTCTCTCATTCACACCATAATCACCCATCCATCAAAAATGCATCCGTTCCAGGCTATAGGTGGAATCATACAGCGACAAATCATCTATCTGCAAGCTGTTTAGTTTCGTTTGGAAACTGTAATTTATAGATTAATTTAAAGAGGAAGATTATACCAGTTAACATATCTTTTATTTATCAAATTTTAAAGTTTACTTCGGTTTCTTTTCTGTCATATCTTTCGTTTTACCATCATAAATCGTTAATTTCTTTACGTATGTTACTTCGTGTTGTAAAAGTGTTTTAGCTGGGCACTGTTACAGTACTTTCGTGTGTTCTAACGATAATTGGACTGAGGCGGTATTGACCTTAGATGGAGAAGCCCCATAATAATTTTTTTTTTAAATTTATTTCTGCGTTTTCGACAACAATGTCTTCTAAGGATTTGAACATTTCAAATGGAAATATCTGGAGATTTGGATCTCTCAGATAACCTGAAGTACGGATTATTGACAATTACGTTTAAGATGTAAATTCATCATCTGTCGAATAATGATCACGACAGACTGCGATTCCGTCGCTCGAGAGCGTTTCGAGAAGCCTTCGGCGCTCTAGTGAGATTTTTCTCACTCTGCCTCTAGAGCCTCTGTGACCATGATGGAATATCAAATGGCCTTTCGCGTCTTTCTCCGTCGTGCCGCTAGAAACAGCATGATCGCGAGCACTGCTTGATACAGTCGCGATCATGCGATAGCTAGCAGCACGACTGAGAAAGACACGAAATACCGTGACATATTCCATCGTGAATACGGGCAAAGTTAGAAAACTCGCAGTATAGGTGTCCAGCCTCTCACTCACCACTGGGCGCTGTCGTCGTAAACGCCTCGCCGGAGTGGGTGAGGGCGTTTGCCGAGGGCCTCACGCGCGTCATTGTTCACTCGGAATAAACACTGGAGCGCCACGAGCGCAAATTTGCTCTCTTCTCGGCGCCGCCCGCCCCTCTCGGAGGCGCCAATTACAGAAGGCGCACGGACGGAGCCGCTCTGCAAATACGACGCGCTTGAGGCAGAGACAAGAACAGGTTCGATTGATTGGTTGACTGTTAGTGATTCCTGGTACGTCAACTACTGAGGTCATTAGTTCCGTAAGTGTAGAGAGGTCATCGGGAGGTGGCGGTGATCTTTCCCCGCTGAATGGCGAGATCCGGCACCGATCTACCGTCAACTAGCGGGGTTTCTCCAAGTATCTCTCATTGATGGCACGCAGCCGCCTCTCCCGGTCAGGTTCGATGAAGGGTCATGTGAGGGCACCGGCAGCGCCAAATTATTGGGGGAGGGCGGCATTCCAACTGATTACCGGAGAGTCCTCCCCAAAGTACCCCATAAACCAAAAAACGTATTTTGGGATAGGGAGGGCGTCGCCCCACCTCGCGGCGATGTCACACATGGTGTTATGTTTATGCACATCATATTTATATTTGTTTTATTGAAGACACAGTCTTTCAATTAAATGCTGTGTGTGGTATATTATTTGTCAATGACGACACAACAGCTTCGAGAGAAAGGTTGAAATGGTGCTTAATTGCGATTGACAATCGAGATTCAAATATTTCCCTTTTTACCGTTAGAAATAATTTGGACCGAAGGGATCGATTTACAATATCGATAACGTCGATCGTTTCGGCTAACATGCGAAACGGTTTAGGACGATGCATATACGAAAAGCCTTGAAGCTTTGACTGTAAATATTGACAAAGGACTTGACTTGTTCATGTTCATGACTTGCCAGGTGTCTCCCGACATTGATATCTCCGATTCATTGTAACTGCGAATTTGTTTTGCATCGTGTAACCACTCCCTGCATCATCTGCAAATCCGTTGCAGATGATTTGCATCACTATTCTAGTACTCACGTGTAGAATTGCAAAACAAATGAACCGTGTTCTTTTCAGTCATTACGATTCATCCCCGTCCTGTGCTCTACGCATAAATACACGTCGACTTCTCTCGCGTCGGTGCTTACCACACTAAGTCGCTCATCGTTGCTCGGATGCCGAAGAAAATCGCCCCAAATGATGGCCCGAGCAGCGACCGTCGCCCCGGTAGTATGTAATGCGGTTTGCAAACCCAGGCAGGCGCTGCGTTGCGCATGCGTAATGGCGCGAGGGGAGCGCTCCCACGCCGTAGGCGGAGGCGCGGCGCGGCGACAGCTGACTCACAGTCGGCGCGCGCGATACGGCCTCTCCTTGTGGACGACCGCGAGCACGTACAGGTGGCTGACCGGGGCAACCCACACGGCTCTCTTACGTTATGGTCCGATTAAAATAAGTTGGTGATTGCCATTTGTGATTCTGAAGCTGTTGCTTTATGCAATGTGGATATATATTACTTGGTTAATGTTATAAGTTTATTTGAAGTGTTTATTTTTGTGTCCCGGGAACTCGTGCTCAGTGGTATGCAACTTGTCACCATCACTTCTTTCCATTCGCGATTGTCAATCACCAATCAACTTATTTTGATCGGACCATAGTTCCTTAATTGAGAGGGTGTTGTTATGCTACGCAGGGTTTGTGAAGCATAATTTAAGCTGATAACAATATTTTTCAAATATTTTTTTAGATTTTATATTTGCTTATTTACTTTTTAATTTGATAATTTTCTAACGGTACTTCAATAATGTTTGTACTGATGAATATGGTTATGTGAAAATGAAATATTCACAAATTGTAAATTACAATGACGTCATTCAGTCTTCAGAATGATGATATAGAAAATAACTGAGGATGTGATGAGATGAGGTGAATTGTGGGGAGGAGGTAATTGATCTTTACATCACATACTTATATTTATATTATTTATTTACCCGTTCTATGTATTACAAGTTCCCTCCGCCTGCCGAATCTATCGGCTTTAGCGAGATTTGTGTATAATTCTCTATTGCTAACATTGTTAATGATACATAAAAATGGAAGACGAAAACGATAGTGAATTTACATCGAAAATGCAGATGCTCGTTTTCTTGCGTAAACCACGTATTTTTACGAACTACTTCCGAAAGTATAATATCGTCATCACGTAAGATTGATTGGATTACACGTACATATGATGTTTTTTTTTAAATGCGCTAATGTATACGTCTTACAAAATGTGTTTTTAATTAATTAAGAATTAAAAACACCTTTCATTGCAAATCTGCGAGTGCGATGATAAAGAAAATAAAAGAATGATTAAATACTCGTACAAACAATCATTTATGAAAATGCAAATTAGAAAGGGCATAAAAGTGAATGTGATATTTATAAACTTCATATTGTAATTAATTGTCTAACCGTTATTCCAATTCATTGTAATTGTAGTAATAAGTAATTTGTGTATTATTTTTTTTCGTGCTCAGTGGTAAGACGGTAATTGGAGAATCTGTATCATCAATGCACATTAGTAAGTACTACAGGTATTCGTGTTTACATGTTTAATTACATATTTGCTTATCTTACAAGAATAACTTTTAACACGCTACTACTTGTTCACATTTTTTGCATTGCACACATTTGAATTGCCAAAAGTGATCTTGATTCTGTAGTCCGAAGATGCCACCTTTAACTCTTTTAAGGGAATTTCAAATTACTTTATTATACTATTTAATTTTGGAGAAACCTGACCGACGTTTCGAGTAATCATAATAGTATCGATTAACACCCCGGAACAATATATTGATAGAACCCAGTCTTCAATATAACTGACATTAACAGGGCCGCCGCATACTATGATTTTTCCGAACTGGATGTATCCCTGCAGATACATATATTGAATATTTACATTTAGAATAAATTTGTGGGCCCAACATATACACGCGATAGATACAAGTTTCAACATATCACGTTAAATCACGTTTTCAAAAGCATAGCTTTACATTATCCTACAGATGTCCATCCGAGATTCCGTCTGCCTTGTCGTCAGCGCCCACAAAAGTGAGGCCAGTCAGAGTCGATATCTGAAGTGGCTCAGAAGAGAAACAGACAGCAAATATTTTCGACAGACCTTAAATTTCACATTACGCTGTGCTGTTTTTCTCCACGTTCTCTTGGCCGCGTTCCAGTGGATCTCCGCTCGCGCCAGCGATTCGGTTAATAGAGTTGTCAATGACAAATGACATTCACCGTTTATTTAAATGAACGAGTCACAAAACTAATAAACAACAATAGGAACGCAAGATTGTCACGGAAGCTTGAAATATTTACTTTCTTGTTAATGGATGTACACAATTCTAAGATTTGTTTTTAAAGCGACCTAAAATAAATAAATAAAAAATTCTAAGTGAGTTCAAAACCCAATTTGTACGAAAGACGTAATTAATACAAATAGTTTAAAAATAAGTGTTTTGATAACTTCAATCCTAGCAATCAGTTCAATCAATAAAATTGGCAATTATTGAAACTTTTTGAAAAGTAGAGAAAAGATGAAAACTTATCATTTCCAATAACAACAAAAATAATTCTTATTTTTAATATTTATGCAACAGTTTCATTGCTTGTTAAGTTGAGTTTCGAATACTGCAATTACAGATTTTAATTGTTATTTTTAATTGCCTATTTAAAGTGAATGATGTGTTAAAAAATCACTGATTTAAGTAATTCTTTTGCACATTCTAAAAATAAAAATGTAATTTAATTTCACAGAAATAAGAATTATGAACAGACGTAGAAATATATATGTAAAGAAAACAGATAAGTAGCTAAAAGTTTTATTAAGAAGGATTATAATTTCAAAAACAAACTATATTTGGAGATCATTACAACAATGACAAATGTATACAGATGAACGAGTTCAAATGCTTCTATATAAACACAAATTTGGCAGCCTTCTCGTTTTTCGAGGTGAATCGTGCCTATCTCCAGAAGAATAGCCTGGTAGTATTCATACTGTATCATTTGAAATTATAAGTTAGTAAAATAAACATTAGGTTTTGTATTTAGATATTTAATTCATAAAATCAACAACAATCGACTATTTTTATTCAACGATTACTGATTAACATAGCCTACGGAGTTAAGGATCTAATTTATTTTTTTAAATCCGAATTAAATTAAAAATTTGGAGTATTTATTTTTATTTTTTTAAATCATAATATTTAGAAACTATTATTAAGTGATGAGGATAGTCGTGTTCATAATCCGAGGATTCTTTTCGGGCTGTCACTGTTGCTTGTAGAATCGAATCGTCTTTCCAAATGAAAGAATTTACAAAATTCCATCCCCATTATAAAAAAGGAAAAACCACGATTTGGGACTTTAGAAGGAACCAGTTCGCTCTGATTCTTGTACCGGAGAAGTAAGATAAGAAAGTATGTGAAGATGTAAAATATGACAAGTTTGGAGGCATATGCTTATGTATGTAAAGTGTATCGAAAGAAGCACGCAGAATAGAGGTTGTTGTTCTATTGTTTTGGCCATTTGTTTTTCCCTCTTTTTTGCTTCTCTTTTGTTTTGGTTTTCGTTATTTTTCTTTTTTTCGGTGTTCGGTGTTTTTTCATTTATCTTCATTTAGGTCTTCATAGAACAGTCGTATTCCAAAGCATAACCAAGTTTCGATCGTCTTCCGTCGAGGTTAGAGGAGCAGCCGGCGGCGGCGGCTGAGCTGGCGACGTTCACTTGCGTCTTGTCACGCCACGCCAAGCCACGCGTCGCGGTGAAGGCGGAGGCGGCGGCGGTAACTGCCGCGTCTCGATGGGTTTACAGCCCGCGCGTTGTCGGGCGCGACGTAAAACACGTGCCGGCGCGACGCACTGAAAGCGCGAATCCCACTCGTCTCTCAGCGGCCGCGTCCATCTGGCGCGGGGAGTGCGCGTCACGCCCCACACCCCGCCACGCACCATGCCCCGCACCCGCCCTGCCCCCCGCCCCGCCCTGCCACGCCCCGCCCCACACCCTCCCGGCCATCCCCGCCCCGCCACGTACCCCGCCCTGCGCGACGCCACGCCCCACACCCTCCCGGCGTTCCCCGCTCCGTCCCGCGCCACACCACGCCGAGGTCCCGCCCTTTGCCCCGCCACGCGCCCGCCCCGTACCACGCCCCGCACCGTGCCCCGCGCCACGCCGCGCCAAGAGGAGCTGACGGTTCAGGCGCGTACGCTTTAAAAAGAATGCTCTTTCGGCGAAGACTTCCTTTTTACCATTTTTCTTCCTCTTTCCTCGTTTCTTTTCTTCTTTGTTATTAACGTTTCAGCCGTGTGTTAGAAATACGGTTTTCGAAATGACGTTTCCTTAATTTTTTACCCACTCAGTACTATTATTCCCTCTTTTTTTGCATATTATTTTCTACCTTTTTTCTTATTTCATCCTTTTTCTGAAATGCAGTACTGTTTTTGTTGCATATGCTATCTACCGAACGATTTGTTGGTTCATTTGTTTTTCGAATTTGTAATGAATTTAAATATTTAAAATATTAGATTTGAGATAACAAGGCACCAGTACAGAAATCATTGGACAATAACTATTCAGTTGAAATACTAGGTCAATAACCTAGTTCAAAACAATTAAGCGAAAGAAATAAACGTCAGGTACATACTAAAGTGAAACTTTATTTCTGGATCTGAACTGCATAGAGTAAACCTTGCGGAACCATAGGCTGCTGCCGAGCTATTTTTCTTGCGTCGTACAGCGAAGTATCGTTTATGCGTTCGGTATTGGTGTCAGTTGACTCTTGCGCCAATGGCATTACTGACTGTTGCAAAGCTTCAGTCGCTGTCCCACCCGCCCACATACCTGCCAATTTATGGACAGCCGATCATTCGGAGAGGAGTATGAGAGATCGCAGAAAATTCTCGTGCGCCACGCGAGACAATCTAAGCCATTGCGAAATTTTACGGCTACTGACATGATACATATGATGTTCAAGTTTGCATCGTCTGATCATTTCGTGTCCGTGCACGCCAACAACTTGGGTTAATAGTGCCTTAAGTTTAGTGCGTGTTATATATCGCGAGCAGAAGGAGGAGGAGGTGGGGGTGGTGCGAGTGGTCGTTCTCTTCCAGCGGGGCGCCGCCCTAGCCAGAACGAATTCGAAGCTGTCGAGAGGTCTCCCCATACGAATAGTGCTTGTAGAGTGTAAGTGGAGAGGAAGGGACAAATATAAGGAAGGAAAGATTGTGCGTAGACCCTACCCCGATTGTTAAGGTACTTCTCCGATACTCGACTGGTGTTGATGAGAGAGACCACGAAAAACAACCGATCTGAGCAGTCGGCCGCCAGAATTCTCCTCGAGACAGCGGCTGAATATTCGATGCATCGTGTGAATCGCTTTGACACATACTCGTATATCACGATGATAAGTGGAAAAGCCATCTATTCCCATCAGAATCTGGAACAAATAACTTCTTTGCGCAAACGGAACAACCGACACGAGTAGGATCAAGAGCGGCGACATACGAGATAGGATGGAGGAATGAAGAGGCCTATTTACAGGTCGGTGTTCAAAAACCATTTCTTTGAACTCGGTGAATAAGCTAATAAGTCATGAAAGCATACTTTTTTCCAGGAGAGTAAAAAAAAACAACTTACAGATGATGATGTAAATCAGATATTAATGATTTTTCGAATTTAGAAAAGTTGGCTTAAAAATGCGAATACTTGAACAGTTGAGCGGCGGCGGGGGAAAACAAACGAAATTCGTGGGGGTAAATTGCTCTTCCGGACACAGAGCGGCTGCTGGCGCGACTTTCTGTCGCATGGCGTCTCGCTGCAGCTCCTCGTAGAGTCCCTAATACAGAGAGTAACGCATTCCACTGTTCCACCGATCCCGCCATTTTATGTCCAGATGTCAGAAAAATGGAAACTGTATCGCATTCTGTATCTTGACACCCATGAATCTACTCCAAACCTATATTAATACTCTTGAAAATCATCATAATGTCACCAATTATTTTCATTTCCCTTTAGTTATTGTTTGGTGCCTGACGGGGTTATCGAGTGAGAGGATATTACATGGCGGCGGTTGCGCTACTCTCTGTATTAAGGACTCCAGCCCCTCCAGGAGGCGCCCGCATGGCCTTCTGCGGGGGATGGTGGGTTGGCAAGGGGAAGGGAGGGAAGGGGGCGGCGCGGCGCGCGAGAGGACTGCGTGAGAGGGGAGACGTGTGTCGCCTCCCGACGCCGCTGCCCGGCGGCGACGGCGCCCTCATCTCCCCGGCCGCCTTCATCGCCCGAGCCAGCCCACGCCGCGAGCGTTCACCTCCACGCCCAGCCGCGTTGGCCGTACGCCGCGCCACGGGCTCAATTCTTCTCACTGCAGTGCCTCTGACCGGGAGGTCCTAGGTTCGAGTCCCAACAGTGGTAGGATTTTCGACACTAGCTTGTCTGCCAGGTCGGATTCAGTCGCTGTGTGGAGGATACTTCTAGCAGCCGACTGCGCTGATAGATACTTTTCCGTGGTTTCTCCGATCAACACCAGGCGAATGCCGGAGCAGTGCCATAATAAACGGGCCACGGATCGCGCGAGATCTTTCCTTCCCCTTCCTTGACATTTCATCCCTTACACACACACACACACATACACATAAACTTACACTTACACTTACACTAACATGCACTACATGTGTTGGGAGGTCAATCGGGAGGTTAGATCTTGTCCCGACTGGGGCGGCGCCCCGCTGGTGGGAGATACCTAATTGGGGAAATCCCGCTTGCCGACGGCTAGGTCGGAGCCGGATCTCGCCATCTAGCGAGGGAAGATCACCGCAACCTCCCGTGACAAAAACATGCACTACACCGACCGTAGCTTACTGGCTGTAGCAGGCGACGCGCCCGGAATCTGTAATCAATCAATGAATCAAGCGATTCACTGCGTTTAGTCCCTGATGCAGACACGAATTCGGTATGTTTGCGAGGATGGGAAAATTGTCTGGATCATTGTTATGAAAGAGGACGACTTAATGAGCTTGATCTGAAAAAGGTATGAAATGTTATTACCAATGTGATTTAAACGCCAAAAATATATGACACGTTGGTCGATAGAAACTGTTCATCATTGTGAAATTCGGGAGAAAAATTTAAAACCTGAGTTGAACAAAATCTATTATCCGCACTCGTTATATTCGTATGCGAATATGCACGACAGTGCATCATAATGATTTTTTTCTTCCTGTTGTTCCTTTCTCTCCGGAAGTGTCAACAAACTGTTCCTTGCCTCGAATTTATCATTACAATATGTGATAAAACGTGCTAACTAGTTGAAATAAGAGATATTAATGTACACAATTAATTCAGTTTCGTGATACGAGCTGGGTACGATGAACTGTAATGGCCTCACTTCTTTCAAGTCCATTGGTAGTTTGGAGTGGCTGGCTTGATATCAGTTCCTGATGCCTTTAAAACACCGCTGCAGGCGCACTCTCTGAATACAGCACATCGCGGTCTTGGCAACTCGAGGCGCGCGGGCGTGCACTCGTTTCAGGAACGTCCTTGAACTACCTTGGGGACCGCGCTGTGGCCGCTGCTCTCGAGCGGAATGCGACTGCGATGTTTGGTCAAGTTTTTCTCGTTCCTGGCTCGTGTAATTATAGCTGCAATTTCGTGTGCATTACAGGCCGAGTGCCGACAAAACTGCGAAGAGACTTCCAATCCTACAGACCTGGTGCACTCTGCGATACTTCATAAAGGCTGTGATTTAGTACCGCAGTAACATTTTCACGGATTTTATGACCGTTTTATTCGCGAGTCGCAATGCAATTTGTGGGGTTACTTATCCCGTCAAATGCTACATCCATTAATTGTCATGTCCAAGATATCGAGTTAAAAATTAAGCAAATGGACTGGAGCCGAAACCCCAGTTTCCCAATATTTCAGTGTCAGTGTTTTCAAATATTTTGCACTTCATCACGTGTAAGAAAACAGTCATTTTTTGAATTATCAAATATTATTTGATTGAGAATGTGATTGATAATTCAATAATATACCGTTGTAAAACAACTCAACGCAACCCAATATCCTTTTTTGATTTATTTTTAGTCGTTGTTGATGCGAATAATTGATAATCCGACAAAAACTAACCGCTCGTTTGCAAAGTCGGATGATCCGTTACTCTTTCCTTCCAGCCACAGTCATGTGAGAAACAAAACGGAACTGCTTGTTAAACTCTGTTGAGAGCAGTTCCAATCAGAATGATGGAATATCAAAATATTCGCATGTTCCTCCTCACAAAAATGTGCGTTGAAAAAAAGGATTAAAATTCAAGAAATTGCTACCAATACAGAAACATAATATTAATTAATCTGCTACCTTGCTAAGTTTATTAATTAATTATTTAATATTTTGCAATTTTCTGTACGAACACTTGCTAATGGAAGAAGGTACAAATAATCGTTAAAATCAATAAAATATCAGATTAATAATGCTAATGCGGGACAACGTAGCAGACATTTTCCAGGATTTTCGTAGTAATTCAAATATTAATAACGAAGTGAAATGAAAATAAATAATTTGTTCATCTTGCAAATCTGAATTTTGAACCAACTACCTCACATCTGTTCCCTTTAATCGATACTTAATTAGGTGCCATCCGCGATATTTCAAGCCACCACTAACATCCCATTCAAATCGATCAGACAACGCATTGGAAGTGTTGCAATGAAGAAATTATTAGAGCAAAACGCAAGCCATATGAAGATCTGAACAAACCCTAATGAAGTGAAACCAGCCATCAAAATTACAGAAATACTTAGGGCGACTATTGCAAAACCATTGAATCGAACAGTTTGAGTTGTGAACAGACAAAAGAAAAACAGCTCTAGTAAAGAACAACCTCAACCGTTCCCAACAAAGTAGCCGCAGCCAGCAGAGGACCGAGCCAAAATCCGTGCGTGTCTGCGGTGGCCATCGAGAGAAGCCAGGCGGGTTCTCGAGGGGGGCGTGAATGCGGGTGCGGGAGGGGAGGGGGCAGAGCGGCTGAATGCGGCGTCTGTGCGTCGAGGCGGCGACGGGGACGGTGACGGCGGCGCGCAGGTCACGTGCCTCACGCCCTCGGCAGACGCTTCCCATTTGTCTTCAACAAAACACGATCACCGAATATGCATCATTGATTTATACGTCTCACCACCCTTTTCTTACTTATGTACTATTAGTCCTTCTTATGACATTATAGTAGTTTTTCAAGTTTCTTTTATTCTATGTGTATTCTATTAACCCTTTGCACTCGTAAGCAACGAGCGTAATACATCTCCTACAGCTCGTAAGGCATGTCAGAGATGCCACGAGAATAATGGCTACTAGCTGGTAGCCGTATGGAATGTGACACGTCCTACAACTCGTAGGGCATGTCGCAAATGCCACACCAAAATCCCTAATTAACTCGTAGGGCATGTCAGATGACCGTGTATTTTCCTGGTATGTAAAATAAAGTTTTCATTGTTGAATAGATCCTGGCTAATATTCTATTTTTAAACGATGTTGACGCAATAATGTGAAAAAGAGCTTATGCCGAGTGTCGGCTTCGAGCTGTGCAGCCTTTTTCCATTGTCGAGCTGGGCACCCTTTTGCATTGTCTTCTTAGACATGCCTTACGAGTTGTAGGACCTCGCAGTGCTCAGAAACCTCCGACCGCAGAGCATTCATGTGTGGCATGTCAGACATGCACTACGAGTGCAAAGGGTTAAACTTGTAACACGATAAACATTTCTAATTTTGAGTTGTTTTAAGTCCTCTTTTCAAGCCATTTCGTTTGAAAAGAGCTGAAATATTAAAAGAACTGAAATAACGGTGAAATCAAAGTATGTATCTTAGTAGAAGTAAATTGCTCAGAATACAGAAGAGTCATTTGAAAACCATTCGAGAAGAAGTTAATAATCGACATCTCGCCACCAATGGGCCATGAGGCTTCTCCAAGGAGCGGCCAAAGTGGTCGCATTGACTTTGCGGAGAGGTCACGAAACCTCCCACAATTGACTACTCCTTGAAATGACTACGTGTAACTGCCCAAGGAGCTCATGCACCACTGTTCATCAGAAAATATCATATTAAATTATGTCTAAGGAAGCGATAAAAGGCAAATAGAAGCTTAAAGGGGTAAGAATAAAAATGAGAAATTAACAAATAGACTTGATTACAGATATCGTGAAGACATGATGGGAGGCAGTATGTAACGGGAGAAGGATGAATTGAGTTCATCATTAAAAGTTGTTTTTTATGAGCCCGTGTTGCAAATTCATCGTTACATCCTAAAAGAAGCTACGCAGCCCAGTACTCGGTGGGTCGTCGCCATGAGGAGGGTGGGGGGAGAGGTGCTAGGCAGCGGCGGCGAAAAAGGCGGTAGCGAAGGCAGATAGACTGAAGGTGGGTCGCTAAGTTCGGCCTGGCGTCGGTTCCCGTCGCGTAGGGGGACGGCGTAGTGGGACGGCGATCTCTACCGCCCTCATGAAGAGCAGGAAACAAGTGACAAATTCGATGTCCGTACGCGATCTTTATACACCACCGGGTCAGTCCATCCCTACGGCGACGGGGGTGGCGTTGCCCTCGTTCGGGGCACACACATGGGCGCGGGGGTGGCGAGCGGTCAGCCTGCGCGTCTGGGCTCCAGGCCTGCCTGGCCCGGGAAGAGTGAATGCGGCCAGGGGCGCAGAGTGGCGTCGCCTCACCACACAGAGATGCAATGTGCAGTAATGAAGACCCGCCATACTGGCATGTAGAGGTGGTTGCAGATATCACGCCGTCGTACTCGATATAATCCGGTTTTGAGTTCAATGACCAAAATATAAACAGTTATATATTATTTAAATTAATTTAATTCTCACAAGCATTCCAAAGGTTTTTGTACTTCACTTTAGTGTTCAACATACAAACAAAATATGATAGTTGACATGTTTACAGCCTCTGTTCGTCACGTGGTTTACGACGATCACAGGATTGCAATTACGATAACTTCTGGAAATAAGAACGACGGTCATTACTAGAATTGGACAAGCTGAGACTATTGCCTCAGCTATTGATCAATGGTTTGTAGTGGTTCGTGGCAAATGCGGCATTTATCATCCTCGGAAATTTTGAGAACCGCTTTATCATAATGTCGTGTTCTCAACGCCTGATCTTGAACAGCTATTAGAACTGCTTCCGATTCTGGCTTCATTCTTCCCCTTTTAAGCCACATAAATGATTGATCTTTATTGATCTGCACCTTGTCCATTCTTTTAGATATTGTCCATGGAGTGGTTTGTCTCTCCACGAGTTCTTTAATATTTTTTTTCGTCTCACATTTCATGTTTAGTAGCATCAGAAGTTCAGTGTCTGTGTTATTCAGTGTGTCTTGAATAGTTTTCTTTGCAAATCTTCTTGCAGCACTAACAATGCCTGTTTCCCATTCTTCGGTCATATTTCTTGACCTGCCTTATCATAGGGTCATCTTGATGACCGACTTCATACTTATCCATTCCAACTATTGCATTGTTGTTATAATTTTTTTTAAAATTATGTTTCAAGGCTTGGCAACTAAGACCTTTAGCCTTTTTTACTGACTATTGTGAAATGTTATAAATACAATTACAATTACAAATACAGTTACAAGCACAATTTAAATTGTATAGAAAAGGTTCGCCTCTTTCAGGAATTTTAGTGTCTTGTCAGTTGCCGTCTTGTCTGTTCCAAGGTCTTCCTTCAGGTCCGCTTTCATACCACATCTGAGTCTTGAGAGATTTACACAGTCTGTTAGAAGATGTTTCACTGTTACAATTCCACCTCAGTTGCAGATAGGGGGTTCTTCATGTTGTTGTTATTATTATTATTATTATTATTATTATTATTATTATTATTATTATTACGCTGTTGTTGTTTGCAGGGCAAGGCGTCGGGCGAGCGCGCGGCGCTGTGGGCGCGCGCGTGGCTGCAGGGCCACCTGTTCGCGCTGGGCTGCTTCCTGCACCGGCACGCGGGCAAGGTGCTCTTCGTGGCGCTGCTCGTGCTCGCCACCTTCTGCGTCGGCCTCAAGTCCGCGCACGTGCACTCGCGCGTCGACCAGCTCTGGGTCGAAGGTAAGTCCCACCCCATTACGTTTTAATGAAGATCCATGTACCAGGATGAAGATATCCTGGTACGCTTAAATACCAGGATGTTAAGTCTACGGTAATTGATGTACGATTTAATATTCATTAATCGATTAAGGATTTTAATGAACGTACCGTGTACCAGTATGAAGACATCCTGGTACGCTTAAATACCAGGATTTTAAGTCTACGGTAATTGATGATGTACGATTTAAGATTCATTAATCGATTACAGATTTTAATAAACGTACAGTGTATCAGGATGAAGACATCCTGGTACGCGTAAATACCAGGATTTTAAGTTTACGGTAATTGATAATGTACGATTTAATATGCATTAATCAATTAAGGATTTTAATGAGCATACCATGTACCAGGATGAAGACCCCTGGTACGCTTAAATACCGGGATTTTAAGTCTACGGTAATTGATGATGTACGATTTAAGATTCGTATAATTATTTTTTATTTCATAATTTAACACGAATACCAATATTAAAAAATAACTGTGATACTGGTGACAATACTGCCGTAAAAACATTGAGAGTGGCATAGGACATATAGCAGTCGGTCTCTGTACGCTATGTCTCGCAAAAACTCCCTTGATATTCGAGCAGAACAAGCGAGAGACATATCGGGCGCTAATCGATCACGTGATCACGCTCTATGAAATTTGTTCGCACCTGTGGCGGCTGTAGGTGATTCTTTATAATCCCATGATGCAACGTATCGTTGGTGGTATTAATCTTCCTTATCTATTATTTGTATGATAATAATAAGTATATTTATTCAATAATATAATTATATGTCGACAGATCGTTGGTTGGTGAGCTATTGTCCAACAAACGCGAATAATGAGAATGTGGCATTATGGCAATGTAGCGCGCTCTCCGCCACGGTTCGAATATACTACTTCCATTCCCAACAAAACCTCTGTGTACAATTAGTACTACTTTATTAACCTCCTGTTTGCCAAATAGTGTGTTGCACTGCGCCTGGTTAAAGCTCTCAATTCTGTCTTCTTCGCCTTGCTTTCTTTTGGATGCTTTCGGTGGAGGGTCGGTCTGGTCGTGACGTCACGCGAGGCCGGGCCGCGTAGCGTCGGTTGCGTCAGAGCGTCTCAGCGTGGAAGGAAAGGGAAGGGCCCAGACGCAAGGTGTGGATGATGTCACATTCCCGTCGAGTGAGTGCAGGTGCAAATGCAATTCAGGAATTAAACTCAAATACTTTCGTACTCCTAGTCACCTGTCTGTTCGTGTTTCTTGTTACTCTGGAGTGCGTACGCGAGTTTGTTTATAAAGTGCTATTCAATCGTCGTTTACATTGCATCAGTAATTGGTGTTGCTTCTTTATCCCTTCAATTGAAAATAACGTTAAGGTGAAAGCATTAAAATATTGTAATGATATAAGGTCTGGATAACTTCACATAACTGGAATTTCTGTAGACCCGGTGAACAAAACTGTATAATGTTAGCAAATTCTGCAATGTTCAGGAAACTAGAATCTGGGATGTTTCAAAATAGCAGTTTCCATGAAAACATTGTGGAAAGATATTCATATACTCTCTCTCAATCGCAAAGTGACATTGTTAATTTTTAGTGTTATTGTATTTCATGTTGCCAAAATTTCATGTTGTTCACCTCTGGCCCACGCATCTTTCTTGGTTTATATTATTAATTACAGCATAATGGTCCAAATTAATCTTAATCTCTTATTGCCCCAGTTCATAAACGGACGACTCTCATAGGCTTCTGAAAGCAAGTATATTGATTATTTGCGAATGATTGTATTGGGTTAAGACAAGAACGTCTACGAATATGTAAATGAAGATCGCATTTTTTGAAGCTAAAATGTACGACACAAGACTGCTACCCATAGTTCCAAATTTTGGGATGAAGTTGAATGTATTCTCGACCGTAACCGCGTCTGCAGCGTGTGTGAAACTATATGTCAGCAGCGTGTGAAGCTGTACGGAGTGCAACAGTGTTCCAAATTTTGCATTGCTGTTAAATTTAGCTTCGTCTGTAACCGAGTGCGCAGCATGTGAAGCTGTTGGGTGTGGATTTATGGTGCGACATCGATGTTCAAAATATATCGACTAGAAACCATCGATGTTTTTCAACATGGATGTTTTAGACTGGTTTCGTAACCTCTATCATTAAATTCGTGTGAATTAAAATTAATTTGACAATATTCGTCTTTATGAATTCGTTGAGTAAGGGTACGAAAAGAAGGAGCAAATCCTACGTCCACAGCGTATTTGTTGATCACATCTCAATGTACGAAATGAATATGAAGGAAAAGGAAATACAAGGGCATGGAGGTCATCTCGGGCGAGAGAGTTTGGTCGAGGAAAATGGTGAAAACAGCGTTCCTTTTGGGTTCAACACATAAACTGACAGTGTTACCATCAGTTATTATTCCCTATGTTAACTTTTACACTATTGTGATCATGGGAATTTTTTCATTTAGAAACAAAACATCGGAAAAGGAGAAACATCGATCAAAAAACATCGATGTTAAAAACATCGGCTTTAATACGTCGATGTTTAAAACATCGATGTTCCTGTAAAAAAGTTGATGTTTTGAAAAGAAAGACATCGCTGTTGCCTCCCTATACTTCGTTTTTTCTAACGTGGCCGATGACATTAGGACATTATTAGACCCCTTGCCTTATAATATGAATATTTTTAATTACGAGTAGTTCGCGAAAGTTCTTCTCAATGGGGTTCGTGACCTCAGAAATGTGCTTACCACTGTTAAAAAGATTCATTTTATAAGGCAGGAGGTGTAACAATGATCGAATGTCATCGGCCACATTAGAAAGAACGATGTATATTCTGCGATTTTCCTAACTTTGCCCCTGACAGAAATCAGCTGTTTCGTTGCCACCCAATCGGGAGCTTATATGTTGCTACAATGACGTCACTATGGTGACGTTCAAGCTCCCGATTGGATGAAACCGTCAACAGCTGATTCCTGTCAGTGGAAAAGTTACGAAAATCGCAGTATAGTGCGGGAGCGTCCGGAGCGGAAGCGCGTGTGGTTGAGCGCTTCCCAGCGCGCCGCGCGTCGGAGCAACGCGGCGCGGACGACAGCAGTGGATCGTGCGGGCCGGCGGCGCCGGAACCGGAAGTGAAGCGTGTTCACGGGGCGTGCGATGGCGGCGATACCCGGCCGCTCGCCACCCACTTAGCGCCGTCGACTGCGGCTTCGTGTCGCGTCTTTTAATGGTAGCGATGATGCCTCTTGAGGTGAGAGGCAAGGCCTAGTTACTGCAGTAATTGAAACGATGGTGATGCCAGGAGTAGCGTTCCGGTCAGACAAGCCGGAGGCTGCATGAATGGAGTACATGCAATGTATGGAATGGGAACTGGAGGAAACTGACACAGTAGTTGTAGATTATACGACTAAAAAAATTTACCTCGTACTAAGTGTTATATTCTGTAAACATGGAGTACAAAAAGCAACAGGTTTTTCAAGACAGGTTTACAACAACCAAAATCCACCCTATTAATGAGATCAGCAGTTACATAGTAGACAAAGTACTATATCCCTCGGCACGGCTCGGCTCTTTACAGCAAGTGATCTGGCACTATCACGTAGGCAGTCGATACTTGCTTGCAGTTCGAGCTTTCACCCCTCAGTTACCCCGACTGAGCCAATTCGTTTTTCAACTGTTTCAACTGCCAACCGGCGCTTGCAGCTCCCTTTATACGGTACAGTGGTGGCGACATCCCGCCTGTGTCTTGCCACGCCCCTCTTGTCACAAGGGCGCAAGTGAGCCCCGCCACATTTAAATGTCCCTACACAACAATAGCGCTAAGTCTGAAATTAGATTGTTGACATGCAAAGGGAGTCTGGCAACGGGTGAACTGGCAGGCGTGGAATATTTTTTATTATTATTATTTCTCTTCCATAGTACCCTAAGGAGGCGGGAATTTATTTATTGTAATGGATATACAGTATGCTGCTGCCTTGCGGCTTAAGCAGCTCAGAGGAAGGGATTTTCTTAACTATTAACTAAAATGAACTAAAACTAACGTCATGTTAGCTTAAATCTAATTTACTCGTTATTAACGTAGCACTTTGACAAACCTAACTTTAACGAAAACTTTTATTTTTTTATTTTTCTTAGACCTAAGTAAAGTTTTGGTTTGGCACTGTCTTAGTAAATTTTCTTTATTTATTTTCATTCACGCACTATTCATTCTTGTTTTATTATATACATAACCATTCATTCTCCTTATTCACACCCACTGCACTACATCATGGAACTGGAAATGGCGTGGAAATGACCTCTCTGCCTCGTAATGGAGGTCTCTCCTGCGGGCGGCGGAAGAGCGAGGGCGATGACGGCTGTGACGCGGGCGCCTTCGCGGCCAGGAAGCGCCCGGTTAGGGCTCCGTCAGGTGGGCCAGGCGGCGCCGTAAAATTTCACCGCCCCGTCCCGCCACGCCTCGCCAGCCTTCTGACACTATCCGAAATCGCGCGGGTTCAACACGGCGCGATTCCGCCCGAGACAAGGAAAATGCAGCCTGTTGGTCATCTTCGCCGGACGCCTTATCTCCACTTGCCAGTCACTTGTAGGAGGACGCTAACTGGAGTAGGAAATTTATCGGCTGTAATGTTTGATAGTCGCCTGTTTTGACGAGACAACCTTGTTCTGTGGACTCGTTCTTAAAGAATTCTGTACATAATTCTTTGTAACGTGACAGCATGTTCAGATGTATAAAAACCTTCAATATCTCAGAGCAATTATTTCTGAAATCTGCGGTAAATTTGCCTTGGTAACAAATCTGTTACCGTAACCATTTCAAGAACGTCATTCTATTAAAATGACAAAAAAGACACCACGGATTCTACATTAAAACCGCTATTACATATTACTTTGCATGGCTATTTACCTCGTTAAAGCGTAGGTTAATTTTCTCTGAAATTCAATCTCGCATGGAATTACGGGAGCTTCATCAGAAGTAACATAAAAAATAAATGGGAAGCAAAATAAAGCAGCGATTGTCAGGTGCCATTCTTCCTTTGAAAACCACAGGTATCTTCTAGTTCGTAGTAACGGAAAGGTAATTGGAGGACTCCATTAGCTGGGTCCTGGGTGGGCTCCCCGCTGCGGTTGCGGGAAGGCCACCGCGATGGGGGAGCGGAATGTTCGACTTTACAGGCTCATGAAAATGTAAGAACAAATCTTGCCTTCCAGATTGGGTAACGTTTTTTGGGAGATAGGTTTCGGATCTGAAATCCATTTGTGTATTCAAATCAAATAAAGTGAAAGTAAATCTCTCTCAAAACAATTCTATTTCTAAAAAAAAAGTAGAAAATAAAATGACAAACCAAAACTCATTACTTATATTCAGAATTGAATAAAACGTTCTAACAGAACTGAAGAGGGAAAAGGATCTATAACAAATATTCATGAAAATACAATAACGTGTCTATGATCTGCATCGTGTATTTTCGAGCAATATATGTATGTTAGCTGAAAATTACTTTGGAAGATGAGTAACAACCCAAGAAAACGTGGTAGCTTAAAACTTGCATATTACAATCCACAAGTGGATACTGAGAAGAACAGTTATATTGAGTTTCAGGTATCAAGTTTGAATTAACGATAAACCTTTTAATATTTTCGATTCATTAATTCAACAACGTCCAAATCAAACTCTCCGAAAAGCTGTCCTGGGCACTCATTTCGTTCGATGGACTCCTAACCACTAGGCCTAAAACCCTGTAGATCCCTTCCATCACGAGGGCGGCAGCTGCGTGCTTGATAAACAAGAAGACACATTTTTCGTCGCATTCAACACTGGATTTCTGCTTTATTTTTCTGTGTTAAAGAGTTCTGCACAATGTTCTGTCATTGCTGTCAAGGTCTTCTACTAGTGGCAGCGGCACCGTGCCATGCCACTAGTTTCTCTGCGCCACTAGCGTCTGGAAAGGGATCTATTGGTAACCCCGCCGTTTTACAATAGGGATGGCGTTGCCTCTGGTGGCGGGGTGATGAACTGCGTGGAGGGGCGATTTCGTCGTGGCAATCGTGCCACGGACTCCCGCTCGTGGCATCGACCTTGACAATACTGTCCTATGTAAGAAACAAATTGCAAATAAAAGCTGCGGCTTCCCCGACTGAAGTTAGTAAATATTTGGCGGTCCGGAATACGCCGCTTCCTAGGCACAGTTCCAATATCAAATAAGACGAGAATAATGAATAAAGAAGTAGACAACGTTGAGAATATTAAAATGAAGCGTTTCTTCTCGGCGAATTGGGACGAGGCAGAAACTACCATACATGTAATGCACCCGCATCCACCATACACGTATTCCAAATAACCCACGGATCCCAGCGGTCTCGTCGGCCGCGGCAGCGCTTAATAAACAAGAAGGCGCGTGCTTTTTTTTTTTTTCGTCGCGGCGGGGCAGGGCAGGGCGGGGCGGGGCGGGGCGGGGCGGGGCGGGGCGGGCGTCTCCCATTGTAGGCGCGGGGCGCTGCGGCGCTGCGGCGGCGGCGCGGAGCGTGGCATCGGTAATTGCCGAACGGGCGGCGGCGGGCGCGGCCAATAGCCTCAAATTGGCAGGCGCGCTCCGCCGTCAGCAGCTCCGAGCCGCGCCGCGCGGGCGCCGCCATTGAGACGTCTCTGTCGCCGGCGCCCCGCGCAGTGGGCCAAGCGGCACAACCCCAGCGGATTCAAACACACCGGGGAGGCGGTTGATTGATTGGTTAGTGATTCGGGGCGCTTCAACTGCTAGGGTCTTTAGTCCCGTAAGTGTAGATCGTGTTTTTGCTCGGGAGGTGGAGGTGATATATCCCCGCTGGATGGCGAGATCCGGCGCCGACCTAGCGGGGTTTTCTCTAACCAGGTATCTCCCACCAGCGGGTCACCGACCCAGCTGGGACAAGCTCTAAGTTCCCGACCGGTCTCCCGGCTCGTGTGGTAGTGTAGTGCATGTAGGTATGTGTGTGTGTAAGGGGTGAGGATAGGACAAGGAAATGGAAGGAAAGATCGCGCGCGCTCTGTGGCTCGTATGTTAGGGTTCTGGTGCCGCATTCGCCTGGTCTTCATCGGAGAAACCACGGGAAACTACCGATCAGAACAGCCGGCCGCTAGAATTCTCCTCCTGTCAGCGGCTGAACCCGTCGTAGGTATGATGCTACTGTCGAAAATACCGTCAGGACTCAAATCCTAGGACCTGTCGGTCAGTTGGGAAGTTAGGGGCACGTTAGTCTCGACAGTACGTCCAATTGGCGATCGTTCTGTGTCTAGTCGTATCGAATGACAATGTTTGTTCGTGAATATTGGGATATCTAGCCAAGTTCAGTCTGCTGGAGAACGATCTCTCTGAAACATTTAGATCCCTTTCTCGGCTGACTGCTATTACAATCCAACTAAACTCCGACATGCCTAACTAATTCTGACTTTACGAAAGTACCGTAGCTATTAGAGTTTAAACATTTTTTCACAATAATTTCGTTTCGAATAATCGCTGGTAATGTTTTCTTCAATGTGAAGAAATTTCTTCAGAAGGTTTTTAAATACAATGAATTGTTCCAGAGCAAATTCTCTCTCTAAAGAAATGCCAAATTTAACAAACATTCGGGACTCATATCCATTTGAAAATTGCTTGGACGAGGATTGTGTGCGTGTGCATTGGGTGTTGCCCCCACTGCATATCGCTGCCGCGTCAGCCGGGTGGCCACCGGGCTTACGCCTGTGCAGGGGCGGGGCGCGGCGCGGCGCGGCGCGGGGGATCGAGGAGGAGGAGAAGGAGAAGAAGAAGGTGGACCCGCCGGAAGCCTCCTGCGCCCCTGTCCTTCGCCCCCCGCCGCGCCGCGCCGTTGCCGCTTGTACGGGGCCACGCCGCCCCACCTACCCCGCCCCGCCGCGCCCCGCCACGAGGCCCGAGGAATGCTCAGGATAAAGACCTTCCGCCGAGGAGGGAGGCGGCGACGGCGGCGGCGGCTCCGAAATAGTGGCACTCGCCGTGCTCGTGTAAGCCACTCCGTTGCCAGACGTATGCAATCAGAGATCAAGGCCCAGGGCGGGTGGAGGATTCACAGATATTTGGGTGACCGGAAATCTTGATGATCTGTGGATCTAGCGGAATTGTTGGAGGTTGATCAGCGCGGCACTATAAACTCAATAATAATGTAGAGAAAAGTATCTGGTATTATGAGTATTTATTTCTAAATGTTCACTGAAACCTTGGGTATTTATTGTGTATTATAATAATAATAATAATTATTATTATTATTATTATTATTATTATTATTATTATATTCACAAGTATTACGTGAAATTCTTGCTTTCACAAAATATTTCACAAATGGTCTTTCAACAAAAACAGATTGCTACTCAGTGCATAAACTGCGGCTTTGAAATTGCGCACGCCATCATGTCTTTCCGATTGCCCGTGTGGAAACGTATAGAACACTATATTATATAAAATGAAATCCCTGGTGACTAGTGCGAAACCCAATGGGAGGGTACGGAAAACCAACCCTCACAACGAAGCGGTTTCTCAGGGAATCAAATTTCATGTGGTGCGCGTGGCTGATCTCAAAACCTCGTGCACATGTAGGGTAATTCCGAGCATCATAATTTACTTTTGTTCTACGTGGGTAGTGCATTACCTTCAGGAATATATATTCACTGAAGCACCACTTGTGTGAGTGTAATCAACGAACCCACTCCGCGTACGTTCGCATTCATTGCAGTGACCGTGGCTCGTGTCGCACCGTGCATGTTCTTGTGAATGAACGCACATAAATTACTGCGCGTGGGCTGCGATCTTTTTACGGTCACGAACGTGACGTTGCCTACGTCTATAAACTTTGTGACAGATGCACTTTTCATATTGTGACTTTCTCCCGTGGTTTACTCACTCGCTGTCCTTTGGAGGGCGGTTAAGAATAACCGCCATTGAAAACATTCGCCCATTCATTCTGCGACATAGTTCCTGTGACTTGTGCACCGTCACACTTTCCGCATGAAAAGGCATAGTGACATTTCGTTTCCTGACGTAGTCTGCATTATTACATCACGACCTCGTCAAGGGCGTTGTTGTATACTGAATGATCGTAAATGTACTTTTACGGGGGAAAGTACAACTCGTATTCAGAAGTCTTGCACTTCCCACACTGCGTAGGTCTTGCAACGTAGCTTGACCCGAGAAGATGGGTTTTATTTCAGTGTACGCGTAGCACGCTTTCTGTCACATATTTTCGTAATCATCAGTTCAGACATATTTTCAACCATAACCATCAGTTCAACCAAATTCAAGCATATTATTACGAAAAAAATTATTCGCATGTTGTTGATAAAAAAGTAGCTGTTTCCTGGAATGAAGTATTCAACTCAGCAGAAAACGTAAGTGAAACAAGCGGTCAAGTGAGCATCCAAAGGCAATTATCATCTTCGCCTCCGCATAGATTCGGAGATGTTTGTTGTCTCTCGAACTCTCTCTGGTGTTCCTGTTTCTGCATTTTCATTCAACGACGCATCGTTTCATTGTTCTTCGTAAGACGCATGTTCTGTGTGTGACGAGAAACCACATATCTAAAAATGCTCTAAAGAGCACCATCGTTATATAAATAACATGAAACGATCTCAGATTACTTGTATTTCCCTCCATAACAAGTTCAACCGTTTACGTGGATGAGAAGAGTCATTTAACATACTAAACCTGATAAAAGGACAGAAATGTGAATACGCTGTATGGGGATATTATAAATATTCCATTTCTTCAAAGCCATATGGTCAAGTGAGCCTACACACGGTCAAGTGAGGCTACACACAGTTCGGTTCACAACAGATGTTCTGCGGTAGCTCTGCTGGAAGGTGTTTGACCATCCACCCTCAACTTCAGATTTCGGCCCCAACGATATCCATGTTTTCATATACCTCACGAAATTGTTGTCTCTTACACGTCTCAGTTTTTGGTTGTGATTATCTGAAAAAAATAGCGACGTGTGCTGTATATGCTAGAGTGAAATTATTCTATAAAATTGTTTCCCTAATGCTGACAACCTAGGGAAACTGACTCCCTGGATGCGGCTCGTGTTATTCAACTTCCGTTCACATAATTTACGCGTGATTCCTAAAACCTTTAAATCCTTATTTAAACTTTAATAATAACTAAAATAAAAAAATGCATATTTGGCAACTGCTTTTTAAACACATATTTGAAGTTTTTCAACAATTATTTGATTTTTTCTTTGTTCTTCTGCATCCTCTATGTGTGTGTGTTTGTGGATGGTGCGAGCAAGCGCCTCCGCGCGGAGGGGCGCGGGCGGGGGAGCGCGGGGCGTGGCGGCGCGGGAGGGGGCGGCGCGGGGCGGCGCGGCGAATGGGTCATCGCGTGCACGCGCGCGCGCCGCTGGCCATGCGCCTCACGCTCGGCGCCTCCCAACACAAGGGGCGCAGCGCGGGCGCCTTTACGACCCGCCATGGGGGCTCCTTGCCGAGAGGCACGGCGCGGCACTTCTCTCTTTGCTTTCCTCTTTCCTCTTCATTTCTCTTCTCTTTTATTTTCTCTCTTCTCTTCTCTTTTATTTTCTCTCTTCTCTTCTCTTTTATTTTCTCTCTTCTCTTCTCTTCCATCGTCTCTTCTCTCTTCTCTTGTCTCGTCTCTTCTCTCTTCTCTTGTATCCTCTCTTCTCTTCTCTCTTCTCTTCTCTCTTCTCTCTTCTCTTCTCTCTTCTCTTCTCTTCTCTTCTCTCTTCTCTTCTCTCTTCTCTTCTCTCTTCTCTTCTCTCTTCTCTTCTCTTCTCTCTTCTCTTCACTTCTCTCTTCTCTTCTCTTCTCTCTTCTCTTCTCTCTTCCTTTCTCTTCTCTCTTCCCTTCTCTTCTCTCTTCCCTTCTCTTTCTTTGTAGCTTTTGTCTTTCTTCTCATGTTTCTTGATTTTGTACTTCCCGTTGCGTCAACGGCCATAAGTGTGGCGCGTGTTTTGTCTCATGAGACAGCGGTGTTCGTGCCCCTCTAGAACACGAGATCCGTCGCCGACGTACATGGAGGTTTGCGGGGAGAGCTCCAGGTATCACCACCACCTCAGTCGAGACAAACTCTAATCTTCCGGCTTGTGTGGTAGTGTGTGTGGAGAGGGGAGGAAGGGACACGGATGAGAAAGGAAACATCGCGTACGGTCCTTGGTCCGTTTGTGGCGGTGCTGCTCCGGCATGTTCCCTCCGGATGGCAACTGAATTCGACCTATCTATGTAGTGTGGAAAAACATGCCTCGTTGAGAGTCGAATGCTAGAACTTTCCAATGGGATACATTTTTTCACTCTTCCTTCCGTATTTACGTTCTTTACAAAATTATCAAAGCTTGTTTCTATTATTTTTATTTTCCATTAATATCCCATAGCTGTTACTTTCAAACTTGACTCGTGATTAAATATCTCTCCATTCTATATTTCTTAATGATGCCAATCACCTTTGTTTAATGTTGTTCTGTCTCATCTTTTCTCATCTCTTTTAGTTGTCTGTCGTATCTCTGCAACGTCTTCTTTGTATATCATGGAACGAATATATTGTGTTTCTACACTTCAATGTCAGTGCATTAGCGCCACAAGTTTGAGGCCAACCCCATGTACTATCGACAACACCCACTGCATTCTGATAACTAATGTATTTCTTTGTATGGATTTTATATTTCGTGATTCATCCGAGAGAATGAAAGACACGACATTGAGAAAGAATCGTTAAGGGTCTTAGTATTTGTATTTCAGCTTTTGGAATTCATTAACTGCAAACAAATAACCGTGATTCGATGGGATAAGGAAATGCTGATAGACGCCTTTGGTGTCACTGTGCCGTTTATTGTACCATATCCGGAATATGACTTCTATGAGGCCATAGCGTCATTTCTAGTTTAATAACTCTTTTAACTGCGCACGAATATAACCCGTCTTCTCATCAGATGTACGACAGCTTCTCAGCGTACCGTACGTATTCAAACAATTCTCCCTCGAAATTTCTTTGGTTTCTTTGTACTTGAAGCACGGCCACACCCAACCCCTCTCGCGTTCCTCAGCGACTATATACGACCTTCTCGACACAACCACACACACACTCACACACGGAGAGATCGTGACGCGCACCTCTCCACCCACGGCGACTCGACGAAAACGCCCAACGCCTTATCCGCACGCGGGAATGAGGCCGCGCTCCAATCCGGGGCTCCATCGACAGCGGCGCGGCGCAGCGGTCTCCGGGCCGCACACAAATCCGGGCCGCGTCGACACGTGGGGTTAATGACTGAGGGCGGCGCGGAGCGGGGCGGGGGGGGGGCGCAGATAGGCGCAGCATCGCTTCATTGAGAGCCTCTTCGGCCGACTAGCGGCCGGCGACAAAAAAAAGAGAGAGGGACTGGAAGGGCGGCGGCGCGGAGAGAGCCAGCGGAGGCGGCCGTCTGTCCGTCGCCGCCCGCCCGCCCGCCCGCACGCGCGCCCCGAGCCTTCGACCTCTGGTCGCCGTCGGGGTCGATACCCGGTGGTCCCCCGCCGCTTCCTTGACATCCAGCCTTTGATGAGGTCTTCTGCGCTTGACTGATACAAGACACATGTGTGTATGAAAAGGAGAGAGACCGAGTCGATGTTGTTCTCTGTAATGGTCCAGGGAGGATCAAGTTCTGGTTGATTATTTTCTTCTGAAAGAATAAGTCGTGAAATGTTCTACAGCTAAGTGGATGGAGATGCATTTGCGCGCAACAATTGTCGATTTGTGTGACATCCAAATGACACCTTTCCTTTTTTTCAACGGATTGTAAAATTAATTAATTGTTTTCGGAACGTGAAAATATAATTTTCCATGATTGCAATAATTTCAACTGAAGGATTCGAAGAAAATTGTAATGGATTTGAAAGATCGTGTTAAAAGAAAGTTGAATTATAAATGCCGATTCATATTTGGTGTATTTTACAGACTTGCAAAATAAGTTGTAAGATTAAGATGTGAACTCCATGTCAAGAAAAAATATGGGAATATTTTGATTACGATCCAGTTAGTTGGTATGGCTGAATCATTCTAATTTATACATGAAAGCACGCCGACATTTCGTGATTCAAAGTAATTTGTCAAGGTCATATTTTTTCTTTTTCATCAAATTTTCAGTGTAAATTGTTTGCTCGCGCCTGCAAATTCCCCGACATTCTTCACAAACAAGTAACGAACCCACAGTTTTTGGACATCCCTAAAAAAATTACGAGGAGTAAGCTACTCGTAAAGCCGACCAAGGTCCCACACCATTGCCCATGTATGGCAAACATTGGCTACGGAATATAAAACAAGAATTCGCGTGCCTCCCGTACAACCAAGCTATTAAAAATCACCGGCTCTGGACGGCGCGGCGGTGCGGTGACAGTGGCCGCCAGACCGAAATATGTGGATGGACGGGAAGAGCAAAGAGGTTGGAAAGACACGTCAGGAGGAGAACGGTCGGTGCTTTGAGGACGCCAGGACAAGCTAAAGGCACACCCAGCAGTTAGTGACACCTGAGCCAGAACGACGTACAAAAGGGGAGGAGGAGAAGGAAATCGGAGTTACCCGCAACGGAATGAAGGGCACCCCACAAGAAACGGCGACGGTGAAAGCGGGAGCGGGCCGAAAAGGCGAGGACAACACCAACCTCCATCCCGGGAGGGGGGGCGCCGTTTTATTTACGCCGAACAGGTTTTCGTTAAGACGCGTAAAATTCGCCGCGCGAAATATAGGCGCGGGCGGGCCGGATCGATTTCACAGCGGGCGGAGGCGGGCGCGGGGGGCGGGGCCAGCGGACACGCGCGGGCGGGGGCGGGGGCGGCGCCGGAGCTCGTTGCGTCGTGAAATGTGCGCGCGCAGGGCTCGAACACGGAGCCGTGTCGGGCGGCACCGCTCCGATACGCCGCGCCGCTCGGCGAGGGAGAGTAATGTCTTGTAGCGTGGGCCGCGGAGCGGCGCGGCGCGGGGGTTCTTACGAGCGAGCGAGCCAGCCGACGACGTTTCGCTTGAGCCGCGGGAATTAAACGAGGAATTCTAATGGGTTTTTGAATAATTACCAATAAATTGATATTTAATTTTACCTGGCTTGTGTAATTAATGGGAATGCGTGGTTAATGAGGTAATTACAGATTTTGATGAGGCGTTTCTTTTTTTCTGGATAGTTGCCACAGATACCGTAATGTTGTGATACAGCCTCTCGTATGACGCATTTATAGCTGGATTAAAGTGTTTTTTCTTTAGGTATTTGTAGAAAGGCATGCACTGGGTAGTGATTTTCTGATTGCTGATATTTTTAAAATTCGAACAAATGTTTCGTAACGCCCCTCTTCCTGCATACCTATTTCTTTCTCAGAATGGGTACAAAAATACTCGTATTTTTTTTACACCAACGAAGAATTTCTACCGCTGACCTGAAATAAGTCCGTCGTCGGTTAAGTACTTCGTATTTATCCTACATCTTGCATTGACACGATTTCGATTATATACAACCTCACTTTACTACTTCCCAGCAGCAAGGTTCTATTATATCCATTATTGTGCCTAAACGCTGAAAGACTCTTTATCTAATCCTCTGTGTACACCTCTGTCCCCAATAATACCAGCAGGCGAAAATATCCAGATCCCGCTGCTTTCAGTTGCACGCCCCAGCCTTCCCAGCCGTTTCCGAACCACACGTGCTTCCGACGTTCCGCCACCTCGTACTTCCGTAATTATCCAACGTACACTCTGTATCTAGACGATTTCAATAATACATAACCCCACTTTTACTACTTCGCATCAGCAACGTTCTATTATTTCCTTTATTGTGCCTAAACGCTCCAAGACTATCTAATCCTCGTCTACACATCTGTCCCCAATAACACCAGCAGGCGAAAATATCCAGATCCTGCTGCGTTCAGTTGCACGCCCCAGCCTTCCCAGCCGTTTCGGAACCGCACGTGATTCCGTCACTTCGTTTTGCGCCGCCCGTGTGACACCGCTCGCCTTCAAAGGCGCCGCGCGTGTCGCGCCAGCTGGGCTCCTCTCGCCGCGGCGGCCCAGGGACGGAATCCGCGGCAGAAGCCGCAAATGAGCGCCGCAGGGGGGAGCGCCGACCGCTCGCGACAGATGCTCTCGAGCCGCAGGGTAAACAATCCAAGCGACATCCGGTGGGCGCTAGGACCGGAAGCCCGCGTCACGCAGAAAGAGATAAAGGGAGGACCCTAGGGAATATTGACAGCTGCACGCTGGATGATATGGGGATGCGAGAGGAGGCGAGGAGTAGAGTAGTGGCTAAAACTGTAGGAGGGTAGAAAGCAGAAATCTCGGTCCCGCGTGAGTATTTTATGGTGCAAGGTGGGTTTGTGATTGCTTTGTAGATTCAATTGTCTCACATTTCCCCCTTTTTCCACTGTCGTTCATCCCAGCAACATCTTTTTTGTCTTAATACTCTTCAATTCTTAGGCAATTCCAGGTTAAAGTATCGGTTTGAAGCACTGGTCTAAGGAATCGTAACGAATGGAAGCATTGTATATTCGATCCTATTAGAGCGGAAATTTTCGGTTTAAAATCATAAAACAGCTCTTCTTGTGCGTAGTATGAGGAAAGACGAAGGGAATATCGGGTGATCAGGATCATCTCTGGCGAGGTAAGTTGATGATGGTCGGTGAAGGTAGTTCAAATTCCGTTCGTTTGTTTAGAGTACATACTGGTACCATATTTTAATTTTTACGAAATTGTTATTACGGGAATATTTCATCTACGAAGAAAACATAGAAAACTTGAAAAACATCGAGCACAAAACATCGATGTTCAAACAACACCAACTTCACACACTAAAGTTAAAGAAACATGGCCTTCAATACATCGAAGTTCAAAAAACATCGACTTCAATACAGCGATATTAGAGAACTTTTGCAATCTTGAATGTTATGCACTATTGATCTTCTGCGCATGCGCTGATGCACTAAAGTGATGCGGAACTTGAACTGCGCATGAGCAGAAGATCGATAGTGCTTAACGTTCGAGGTGGCAAAAACTCCCTATTCAAAAACATTGTCTTCAATATACCGATGTTTAAAACACTTCGATTTCAATACAGTCATTTCCAAAATATCGATCTCAATACATAGATGTTTTTATGGACATAAAGATGTTTTGAAAACATGGGCATCGGTATCACATCCGTCCTCCGCGCGGGCGGGCGGGCGGGCGGGCGGGCGGGCAGGCAGGCAGACAGGCCGGCAGGCGGAAGGGCGGTCGGGCGGGCCGGCGGGTAGGCAGGCGGGCGGGCAGGCAGGCGGGCAGGCGGGCAGGCGGACGGGTGGGTAGGCGAGCGGGCGGGCGGGCGGGCGGGCGGGCAGGCGGGCGTTCTGCGCCAGCGCAGCGCCGGGTTAATTGGGTTATTTGCGCGGTGCGCCTCCGCGGGCGAGTGCAGCAGGACGCGCGAGCGCCAGGCGCGCGGTGGCGTGGCGTGGCGTGGGAGGAAGACGAGGAGGAGGTGCTCTGCCGCCGCTCGCGGGTGGTCCCGCGTGGGGCTATTTCCGGAGGAAGCCCCCCCCTTGCCCCCCCCCGTCAAAAGGTATTGGGCGACATTAAAAATAGAGGCGCGGCTGCGGGCGGCAGGAGGAGGACCCGTGACGCGCCCCATCACTTTCTTCCGCCTGCGAGTGGCCGAGACGGCGCCTAATGGCCTTGCTTGACGCGTTGTTTTCTATTAGAGAACCAAGACGTACGTCGGGAACGGGGGGGACATTTATAATCAATCCTGTGTATACCCTGTTAAATATCGGTATGTTTCGGGTGGAATAGATCAAATGAGTAGCATGAAGTTTACAATGAGTTTTAACACAAGAGTTGACAAAAAAGCTATTCTCTTCTTTTCACGAATGTGTGAAAAGAACAAATAATATAACTTATTGCTTTTTTGACCGCAAATAGGCCGCCTTGAACTACGCGTGCATGCATCGTGCATTTACCAGCGCTCAATTTCATTACCTCGTTAGCAGGTGCATGCAATTTCTATTAAGCAGCATTTTAACTGAATCCTATTTTTATCCCCCCGGGTTGTTAGCCCTGGGGGTATGAAAGATGAAACAATAACGACAATGAGAGGTGAAAGGACGACACACACTTACAGACAAACACAAACACATGCCTCAGGTGCGACTCGAACCCGCGATCCTTCCGTCCGAGATCGCCACGGCTCTACAGCCTCAGCGATATCGGCTATCCGGACCGGTTTCATTGCTTTTATTCCTTTACTTTTGATTTTTTTATTTAAGATTATTTTCTTCCGAAAAGATACAGCTTGGGAGGAAAACTCATCGTGTATCTGATGTCGCTGAGATATTTTTCCCCTTCGTATGAGAAATTAGAATTAAGGCAGAGTGAAACTATATTGCTGATATAAGCAGGACATACAGCTCTGCGTTTTCGTCTTTTTTTTTTCTTTTTTAACTAATAGACACGTTCATTTTGTTAGTCCGCATATTTCTTACTTTCGCCCGGCTTGGCCCACAATGGCATTTTTCCTCGCGCGTATTCGCCTTTCGTGTGTTCGGTGGGGTGGAAGCGTCGTCGTTTTCCGGCGACAATTAGGCGCCGCGGGAGGCGTCGGGGCGGGCCCGCCGCGGCGGAGCGCGGCCGGGCGGCGGAGAATGCGTTTTTTGTTGTTTCCGCCGAGGGGAAGCTGAGAGGCCCGGGGGTGGCGGCACCAGCTGTCGCGCAGTCGCCCTCCCCTCCCCTCCCCCGACCCCAGCGCGCGGCCCTCCCCCAAACGCCGCCGCCGCCCTCACACTGTGCGGTCTCTATGGGCGCGCTTGCACCTTTTTCTGTTTCCCCTCCACAGTACCCCTGAGAAGGCGGGAATGTATTTTCTTTAGGGGCCGTCCATGAATTACGTATCGCAAATTTCGAGTATTTTCAGTACCCCCTCCCCCTTGTAACGCACTTCCCTATCTCTATGTAACGCAGCGTAACGTTGCCTCAGACCCCCTCCCTCCCCCTTTAGCGTTACATAATTTATGGATAACCCCTAAGTGGAATACAAGTGAACTGCTGCTTGCGTCTGAAGCAGTTGAGTTGTAGGAGGGGGAACGGGGAGGATATTTCCAAGTACACCTAGTAGTAGTTCTATTCTACTTTTCATTGTACAACAATATGTAACATTTTATAACGAAAATATTTATTTCTTTTGATACCTCTATCCCCCAATTAAATATGACTGAGGCCGACTTTTCAATCTCAACTGTAGATTTATCTTATTCACCTACTCCAAAATGAAAGGCCACTATACACTCAATATTTGAATCGAGAACAGAGTGCACGTGGAATCTCAGATCTTAAAATAATTTTTTTTAAAAACACTGCTCTTTTTTGACGTGATACAAAGGCATATAAGTTAGAAAAGAAAATTAGTATTAACAGTAAACCTAATTGCATCACGTGGTTAAAAGAAGGTACTCGTATGTTGAGTAAAAATCTAATAAAACGCCCTGAATTTTGTAGATAAAATATTGAAGAGTGAAGAACAGAAATGTGTTGTGAAATTTCCCTAAGTTCTTTTCGATATGTAATAATTTACGAAACAATTTTTCCCAAAGTCGACGATCAAATGTTCATTCATAGTACTCGAAACCTAGACTCCACGCATTGGTCTACATTCTACCCGGTGATAGGCGCGTTCCGAAGTTACGAGACGTTCAGTGCAATGTTAAGCGGAGGAAAGGCGGCGAACAACAGTCTTCTTCCCGAAACCTTCGCCCGCGACGAGCATGGAGTGACCTGCGTAGCCCCTACCATTTATAATACGATTTTTCTACCTTTGCCTCTCAAGCCCCTATGGCCCCGATGGAATATCACAAGGCATTTAGCGTCTTTCTCGGCTATGCCGCTAGAAGTCGCATGATCGCAAGCACTGCTTGATACGGTTGCGATCATGCCATGTCTATCGGCACGGCTGAGAAAGACGCGAAATACCGTGACATATTCACGTGGTGAAGACGGGCATTGAGAGGCAAAGTTAGAAAAATCGCTGCATAAAATGGAATGGCCGTTCCCTCCCCGCCACTGCCCGCTACTCCCCGTCCGCCCCCGCTGCCCCGGGCGCCGCTGCGCCGCCCGCCCACGACCGGCGCCAGGCCAGCCCGTCCCGGCCCGTCCCCTAATGACGGTGCCGGTGACAGTGATTGGTGCGGTTTGCGTCAAGCCTCCATCTTTCTGCCGCCGCTGCCGGCGGCGGGACTAACCTTTGCTCCTCGATTTGGGCGATGGCAGCAGCATCCCACGAAAGCCGCGGCGCTGACCTGAGATACGGAAATGAGACGGAAGCCCTGAAGGAAAAGGACACGCCAAGGATTTCGTGAGCCTCGCGGCTAGTTTTTGGTCAGTGTGCTCGCTTTCCACTAAGCGGCCCCGGGTTTGATTCCCGGTCGAGGCAAGACTATAGTGTGCGTTTTCCTTGCAGTGTCCCAGTGTATGTGTTGCTGTGTGACGATCAGAAAATTCACTTTTTAAGTTGAAAAGACCGGAATACTGCGTGGGGTGTCTACGTGCTAACCACACGTACCCCTTAACCCATGGCTGCGAGGCAGGGACGTCGCCGGTAGACCCGTTCACGGGCTGTCGCGCCCAGTACATACATACAAAAATATCGTGAGTTGTTGCGTGAATTTGAGACGAACTCCGTTCAACGAACGCTACTTTGATTAAAACCATGGCCATTTATGTTTCTTTCAAAAAACAAATTATCTCCACGACGGAGCGAGCCGGTCTTTGGTAGTTTTCATGGAGAAACATGACATTTTTGACCTACAAACATCAATCCTCTTTTTGTGATTCATTGAACACTGATTATTGTTAAAACAACGAATGTACTGTCGGTTGCAGTTTGAATGCCACTTTTGTCTTGCATTTCCTTTTCATCTCTTTAAGAGCAGATAAGAATTTACAAAAAACATATTACAGTCCATTGATTTAAACTTCGGTCAATGAGTGTATCACTGGATGTCCAATGAATGCCACTTGACCTCTCTTGTCTCATGAGCATGATTTGATGCACCACAGATGTATTTCTTGACGCGTTCGTAACTCGCAGAGCAGCCATTACTTCAAGAAAAATCTTGCGCATTAGCGACCACATTCCTACGTCTCGTGTGTTTTTGTTTGTAAACATTACATGCAAATAGAAACCCCACCATCAAAGGCGCATTCTGCATACCACTCGCTTCTTATTTTCCACGGTTTGGCAGAATGAGTTTTCTTACCTAGGTCGGATGGAATCCTTTATTCAGCCACAACACCGTGTACTTGTTTCTCTCTTGGCGAACGTGTTACAAAGGAGTAAATGATGCTGTGGTAATCATACCGTGATAGAAAGGAACCGGGCCGTATTTTTCAATATCCCGCCAATTCTTACAGACCTTTGATGGAGTGCCTCCATTTTCGTGTATCTCACCGTCGTTCCGCTGAATTAAGGCCAGCTCTTGCCTCGTTATAAGCCCAAATTGCATCCTTTCCTCGAAGAAATCATTGCCATGCGATTGAATTGTACGTTGCTGCGTTCGCGGTCGGGACAAAGAGAAGACAGCTACTAGAAGGTTAATTCAGACATTGGCGGGGTGCGCCTTCATCACGTTCTGCCCACGCGGTGGCCATCATCGCTGCCATCTCGTCCGCCGTCGCCTCCGCCCGCACCGCCTTCTCCCTCTCCCCAACTCCTCCACTGGTCTGCAGGGTGCCCCTCTCTTGCGTCTCCGCTCTGAACAAAATTTTAGAAATTGTTCGTATTCAGGAGTTTTAAGCTCTAGTCCAGTGTTGTCAAAGTCGATGCCACGAGAGGGAGTTCGTGGCACGAGTGCCACGACGAAATCGCCCCTCCACGCAGTTCGTCACCCCGCCACCAGAGACACGCCATCCCTACTGTAAAACGGCGGGATTACTAATAGTTTCCTTTCCCGACGCTATTTGCGCAGAGGAGCTTGTGGCGTGCTACGGTGCCACGACGCGTGCTACTGCCTTCAGTGGAAGACCTTGACACCACTGCTCTAGTCGTTGCACTATCTATTGCATGCACGAATCGTGTAACCGTTTACTGAGAGACAATCACTTTCTAATCATGTCAGTAATTTCAGTGAATCGTTCTCAGTGTCAAATGACGTAGAATCCAGTCGCTTGCTGCCCCTGCTCTCAGCTGTTGTATTGCTGCCGAGGTTAAGTATCAAGACTAAGATTTGTCTCTGAACTACGTCTATAATTATTATTACATCCTAAAATCAGTGATGTAACCACTTCGGAGGCCACACTAGGCACCGCCTCGATGTTTATCACCGCCACAACAGACATGAACACATATATTTCTAACGCAGACAAAGAGGTTATCCATAAATTACGTAACGCAAAAGGGGGAGGGAGAGGTCTGAGGCAGCGTTACGCTGCATTACTCGGAGACAGGGAAGTGCGTTACAAGGTGGAAAGGGGGTATTGAAAATACTCGAAATTTGCATTACGTAATTTATGGAGCTCGTAAGTCCAACTTACGTTTACCCTCTATCACCAACGCCAAAACCACTGCTACCAAGAGCATCATCAAACCACCTCGAATGCTATCAGCCGCCGCCGCCACTAGCGCGCGGGCAGACGGTGGTCGGGTGGCCGGCCGGGCGCCTTATCTGGCCCGAGGCCTGCAGACCTCCTCCGCAGCAATTGGCACATAAAAAAGACGTTAGCCCACAAGGTGATCGTTAAGGACGTGGATGCACGGGCATGACATCACTCCGCTTCCCGGGAGGGGGCGCGTACGTCCTAAAGGGTCCATTCCGTATGCAAAATAACCGACCGCCAGATGCCGCCCCGCCGCGCCGCGCCGCTCAGGGCGGGTGGGGTGAGTAGGGCGGGGAGGCGGGGGCGGAGGGGACCGCCCTGTGCGCGCGGGCCTGCGTGAGGTCCCTTGAAGAGCTCGTTCGCGGCAACGCAGAGCGCTAATGATCGATGGTGTTGGAGCCTCATTTGAAATGAGGTAGGTGGGCGTACATACTGAATGCGTCCTTCGAGTCACCGTTTCATTTGTGACTTCGCGGGTAGTACCTGGTAGGCCGGGAACTTCAATGGCAAAGAAGATGGCGAAGACGTACTAAGAATGATTTATTGTGACAGTTTTATGATGTGACATACTTGTATCTAATGTAAAATAAAGATGTGTGAAGTACCAATGTAATATTTTGATGAGGTCAGAGAGTTGCGATGTTGCTAGTTATTTAATCTTTCTCGTCTTGCCTATCCTCTTTAACGCCATTTATACCGGGGTCTCTCAGTCGCATTTGGCATTTAATGGCATTGTTACTGCAAGGAACGAAAACAATCATATCAAGTTCTTGTGGTGTGTGTTTGAGTAAATGTTGCATTTTTCAAAATACACACACATACACGCTGAGATTATGTGAAAAACAAGGTGCATTTCTTAGTTTGTTCAGTGTTGTGTTTCTCCTTGGAATTGAGATCACGGGATTTGGTCAAAGTATATTAAAACATTTCATCATTGAGTTTGCCAACGTTTCGGAATATTTTTATTCCAACGGAGCTACTGATAAAAATAAAGAACAACATTTAAACATAAATATGGCATTTACACATAATAATCCATTGAAAAACATAATATACATAACGATCAAGAAACTTACTATTCAAAGGATGTAAAATAATTATAAACTCTCATAGATATGTATAGCAGGACTCCAAAACAACAGGAGTGGTTACAGGACAACGGTCCAACGTATAGTTTAATGTACTCGAGCCAAATCCCGTAAACTCAATTTACAATTTCAACTACATGGTCGTGAATCTCCAATGGTCAATGTGTTTTCTTAGTATTAAACCATTTTGCAACGTACTAGTCCTCCCATCCGCCAGTCGCGTCGGAGGTGAAGGGTAGTGGCGCCGGCCGGTGCTGGGCCACCGAGCCCACGCCTGGACCCGCGCGTTTCGGCCGGCATTGTTCGTGACCGGCTTCTCCGCGCTCGGCACCCCGCCAACGCCTCGCCCGCCCGCCCGCCCGGCAGGCGGCTCGCTAATCAGACGAGGCCGCGAGGACCACACACGAAACGGCCAATCTGGCCCCCGCGGCCGCGGAGGTCGGGCAGCGCCGCGTCGGCCAGAGAGGCTGGTCGCGGCCGCTCCGCGCGCACGACGACTCGCGACCACCAACGACCGCCGCTACACTGCGCTCCTGGCCACTTGGGCCCAAGTAGAGTCCCTACATACAGAGAGTAGCGCACCGCCGCCATTTGATATCCTCTCAGCCGACAACCCCGTCAGGCACCAAACAGTAACTGAAGGGAAATTACAGCAATTGGAGACATTAGGAAAATGTTTAAGAATATTAATATTGGTTTGAGGTAGATTCATGGTTCTCAATACACATAATACGACACAGTTCCAATTTTTCTGACAACTGGACAGAAAATGGCGGGATCGATGGAACAATGGAATACGCTACTCTCTGAATCTAGGGACTCAACTTGAGATGCTCCACCGCGAAATACAGTCGTTTCCGGTTGTAGTGAACTCGGATATAGTGAACCCTTGGTTATAGTGAACGTAAGTCATTGGTCCCGTTTCACTTACATTACATAAGAAGAATCGGTTGTAGCGAACCTGTACCTCGATTGTAGTGAACGTAGTCCTGGAAATAAGTCCTGGAAATTAATTAGATCTCTATGTTATTAGGCGAGTAAAAGGACCTTCGGAGAGTTCCAACAGTGCAAGAGGCAAGACTACATTAGGATACTTAGAGACAGAGAACAACGCAAATCAAGTATGGAGAAAGCACGAACTCTGGAGAAGGATCAAGAGAAATTACTCATGAAAAAGTACGAAAAAAACAATTCAAAAGAATTGATTTTTTAAAGACAAATAAAGATACTGAAAGTTTCAGTTCCTGCTGCTAATGAATTTTGCTGAATTCTATGTAATTTTGACATCTTCGGATATAGTGAACATCTGATATAGTGAACCAAACATGTTAGTCCCCAGAAGTTCACTATAACCAGAGTCGACTGTATGGCGACGTGCACTGGCGAGCTGAGTTTTTGAACTTGTAAAGCGACAGACAACAAAAAACATCGATGTTAAAAATCAAAACGCCGACCTCGAGAGGTCGTTAAAGCTGAAGGGCCCTAGCTGCCTGGGCCGGAAGAGTCGTGGGTTCGAATCCAGCCTCTGACATGGATGTTTGTGTTCGTGTTGTCCTTACGTCCTTATGTCTTTAAACATCGACGTTTGAAAGTTGGTTAACCTAATGTAGTAATTGGAATGTTTTAATTAAGAATAATGGTCGAGCAAAGGAATTAGGAGAATATAGCAATCCAGAATAAGAAATAAAATATTAAACTTGTGCGCAACATAATTTCATTCTGACTGTTGCAGTGTATAGCAATTTGTAATTAAAATTTCACTGAAAACAATGTTAAACCGCCTCTCCACGTGCAAAATACAAGAAAAGACGAAGGAAATACCAGGACATCAGGATCGTCTCGAGGGAGGGTTACTAGTCTGCTCGATGAAGGTGGTACCACAGACTAAGGAAGTAGTATCCATTCTCTAAGGTAGTACAAACCGCTTTCGTTTGGTTCGAACACATAGACAGTGGTACCATCAGTTATTATTTCATATATTAACTTTTACAAAATTGTGATTATGGACATCTTTCACGAACAAAACATCGAGCCCAAAGCATCTATGTTCAAAATACATCGGTTTTCAAAACACTGATAATTTTACAGAAACATCGATGAAAACGATGTCGCATTCCTAGTCGCATCGACATTGATGTCGCATTCCTAGTTTGCACAGAGTGCGGAAGTGGTCGTTTCAAGGTCTTCTCGTGACTTCATTGTCTTCAATGGAAGTATGTTGCCCCATTCATTATTCACTCTAGATTGTTCACATCCTTGCAGAATTCTATATTTTCTGGATCCACGGGAATGGGTTTTGGAATACCTTACAAATACTACATTTTCAGACGTAAACTTGTGTGACCTGAGTCATGGAAACTGAATTGGTTAACGACTTCATTTTCTCAATACCCATGGAGCGTGGAAAAGTAAAGGTCTTTGAAAAAGCAACTAAAATGTTGCAATTCAAAGTTCTCGCATCTAAATCTCCTGTAGTTACACGTTACCGCTACGCATTCTCCAATTATAAAGAAATGGGAACATTTGCCTTGTAGCTCTACGATGTGATTGAAGGCTACGCAGAGAAATAAGAGATCGCAGTCTTGTTCTGGCCGACTTGAATTCACTTCTGGGTAACGGAGATGAAGATATACGGCCTCTAATCTCATTCATTCATTCTTTGGACTTCAGTACCCCCGATTCCCGTTTCTGCACTCGACTCTTAAGGCGAGGGTCGTTCAAACAGATCGAACGAATCTCCTGCGGCAGAAAACATTCCATTAGGCTAATCTTAGATCTTAAGAAGTGTTTAAAATGATTAACATCGACATATACGGAGCAGCACACATGGAATACCACTTAAATGGAATGAAACATTTGAAATTACCCTTTAAAAGCTCTTGAGAAATACGTTTGGAAGAAGCCTAAGGAAGAGATTGTAAAACAACCTCCCAGTCAGTCCGGCAACGCTGCAACCTCTGTGCATGACTCACCAGAGACTCTCCCAGGCTCATTATGCCATGGAAGGCCGCCTCATCCATCACGAGACCCAACGCACGCGGGACGGAGAGTAGGAACGCAGGTCCGAAGCGCGCGTGCGGGCGGATGGAAGGCCTGGGGCCACGGCGCCCTCGCGAACAATGGTCTCCTCTTGCAATCGCGATGAGCGTGTTCTGAAACTCTCGGAGCGCGCTCAGAAAACCATCACGGCCGCCAGCGCCCGCGAGCCCTCTCCCCCCGTCCACTCCTGAGGAAGGTACCCCGATTCCTCTCTCCGGTCGACCTTCGCCGCTCGCGTCGCGACGTAGGCCTTAACCTTTGGGTCCATCTCGCCTCCACGCGTCACCTGTCACGACGTCATTCCGTTCGCGTTGCCTGCCACATACCTCTGCGCGTAATTTCACCATTCACCCCCCCACCTCTCCGAACCCACTCGCTTCCCACCCGCGGTCGACATTATCTGGCGAGGTGAGCGTGGTATGAATGATCGCGGCGGCGAGGCTGACCCAGTGCTGGCGCGAGCCGCCGCCACCACCGCCGCCGCCGGCGCAAGCGCTGTGCCGGCCGGCCGGCCGGGCGGCGCCCGTGTGGTCCGCGCCGTGGGTGGGCTACCGCCTCCGCCGCCGCGGGGCCGCCGCCGCCGCCGCCACCGCCGCCCCCCGCCCCGCGCTCCAAGCCTCGTTCGGGGAAGCGGCAGCGGCTGCGCTGCCAGGCCCGGGTAGCCCAGTGCCGACGGTGACCCGGCGCCGCCGCCGCCGCCGTCGACGACGACGACCGGTTTCCCAGCCCCCGGGGCGGCGCGCCGGCGACCATCATTGAAGAATCGCAGGAATGGCCGGCCGGCTGCCGGGCACGGGGCGCGCGCGGCGCGGCGCGGCGCGGCGCCCGGTTCGAAATCGGGCACGGGGCGTCCCGCACGTGGCGGCGGCGGCGACTCTTCCTGCCCGGCGCGCCACGCCCACGCGCTCTGCCGCGACGCACCGACAACACAGCTTCTTCAAAGAATTCCACGATTAGCTTGTCAGTTAGGTCGAATTCAGTCCGCTGTCTGGAGAATTCTAGTGGCCGGCTGCTCTGATCTGTAGTTTTATGTGGTTTCTCCGATCATCATCAGGCCAATACCGGAGCAGTACCCTAACAAACGGGCCACGGACCGCGCGATATTTCCTTCCTCTTCCTTGTCCTATCCTCACCCCTTACACAGACACATACACACTTGTACGTATATGCATACACATGCCAGGACACTGGTCGGGAGCTTAGAGAATGTCTCAACTGGTGCGGTGCCACGCTGAGAGATACCTGATTGCAAAAAACCCTGTTAGCCGACGGCAGGTCGGCGCCGGATTTCGCCATCCAGCGGGGAAAAATAACCGCCATCTCCCGAGGAAGACAAAACATGCACTACACTTACGGGACGAATGGCCTTAGCAGTTGGCGTGCCCGGAATCACTAACCATCGATCAATCAAATAATTCCCATAGGTCTGGGAATGGAGATTTCAATCATATCGACCAGTGCGTTAGATTTACTTTCAAGATCGCAGGGGAGAAATTACTTTTGAGTTAGAAAAGAAAAAAGAATGTATTACAAGTTGTTCTTGAAGTGAATCCTGTCATTGTATCGATATCACATTTCGTCCGACAGATTCCAGTCGTTGTGGAGCAGATTGACTATCAATTATTTATTGACGACAAGGGATGAAGCAAAATTCTCTTGTTCTAGCAGAAATGGTAATCCTGGCTCTCCAACAAGTGACCCAAACGTGCTATTTTTACGTGTTTCACAGAAGAAACGTTCATATTAGCGTTATTTTTTTACGACGATGTCAATCTCCATAGTTTATGAAAACGTAGACTCCGCCTTGAGAAACATTGCAATACGACGACGGCTGAAACAATGGCAACCGAGCACAGGACGCGACGTCTCCCGGACAGCCAATAAACGATCAATGACTCATGTTTCAAACTAATAACCAAACCTTACAGTTCTCAATTATTCGCTTTTGCATTATCCTAGTACAAGATTGTCATTGTTCCACACTCACTTAAAGGGTTAATCTTCCTTTTTGCCATCCACATATGCGCATTATCGATTTTTTTTCACGGGGCTCCAGATTCCTCTGGCCCGTTCTCACTCCACTCCACTGCACAGCAGCGCCCGGCGGTCGCGCGCGCGCTTCTCCACGCTCGGGTTGGCGGTTTAAATCCAGTTCGTGTGAGAGAGGTCTTTTTTTGTGAGATCGATGTTGATTGGTGTAATACATCACGGAATACTTCCCGCAGCTACTGGCGTGCTGTAGTCGAAGTTGTTTTTCGGTTATATTACCTCTCGAGATTGTAATTAGTTGGCATTTAGAAATGAAATGAGTCATGCCTCTCCGGCCGGCGTGGCAGGCAGCCTCACGCGCATACCATTCAACCATAAAGAGCTGGAGGTCAGTGAACGGGAAGCTCTAGGCCGTACGAGTCCCTCCCTGCACGTGACATCGTTTACTACAAGCATGCACTTGTTTACTACAAGCCTATGCCGACGATTAATGTCCTACGTCCAATTTACTGCCAGCTTTATGATTTGCTCATTCGCTTCATGTTTACGTCGTAGGAAAATGTAAACAGCATTTTACACTTTGCACTAATGGTAAACAGGTGGAGAAAATGTAAAGATAAGAATAGTTCGAGGAAAAGGAAAATACGTAATGTTGTAATTATCGGATCACCCGCTTTGAAGGATGATGCAGGCATACTTGCAATGTATTTTTTCGAAGTCAAATGACAAGCTGCGAGTAGCAAAGATTTGTGAAGGGGAGGCTCCAGGACGTGGCCACAATCCTCGAGGGACACACAATTACATTACATATTTACCCGAATGCTCGAAGAAAAGTAGGGACTATGTAATTCGAAATTATGTATGCATGTGGATTTCTCTATACCACTCCACAGACTGATCAGAACGACATATTTCCATATTGAGATATCATTAAATTCGTTTGGCCCCCGAGTGGCACTGCACATAAGATCAATTAAAAACAATCATTAAAATAGTATTTCGCTGCGAATCCGTTTCAGAAGATCGTAGGGAACCAAGTTGTTTACGTCTCCTTGACCTTCTATCAAAAGAAACATAACGTGATCCGTTTGAGTATATTTACATGCTTAGATGTATTATCTACACTTTCCCGCATTCTGTTTTGCATATCTCCGTCATGTTGACTCTCGTATATGGCTTGATAAACTCATTTTATTTCTCCTCCAGTTGCGCTATTGTATCAATGAATAGAATGCTGGAAATCCATAACTTAAGAACAGCTAAAGTATTGTCCCGCAAAGTGACAAAATTACGTGTGTGTGTGTGTGTGTTTTCAACGGTAAAAGTGTTAAATAATATGTTTTGTGAGCTTTTAAACCCATCTGCGCGTGTTCATCTCACTGCAAGAAAATGAAAATAAAATATCCTTGTTTTCCTATTTCTTTACGTACTGTAGTAATTAATGAAACCGCCTAAAGAAATCACCTAAAGAAAATGGGCGTTCTGTATTTTCTGTGTTTTGCAGATCGTGCAATTTTAAGCAAAAATGAGTAGAAATTGGCAATCATATATTTTATGTGTATTATACGATGTTTTCGATTTCATTACCTTCGTTTACTCACTCAATTTTTGTAAATCAGGTGGTGCGTTTTCAGGATTATATTGCAGATTTCAACTGCGTATTTTTTTAGCACTACTGTACCTTTTGTGAGTGTGTGTGTGTGTGTGTGTGTGTGTGTGTGTGTGTGTGTGTGTGTTGAATTTTGTTTTCCTCCGCGCGTGTGGCTTGTCGTCCGCCTCCTGGCCGGTAGCCCCGCATGCCGCCAACCGCGTGGGCCGCGAGCCACGATTCCCCGCGGCCCGCCCTCCGAAAGGTCAGGGGCCCGGCGCGGCCTCGCTGGACACTGTCTTCGCGGCGCGCGGGAGACCACACACGGCGCCGCACGGCCCGGGTGGCGGCAGAGGTGGATGCGACGGCGGACGAGGGGACCGCCGCGGTCGGCCGTTGGGGCGCCGCGCCGCGCCGCGCCAACCGAGGAGGCGGACGGCCCGTGTCACTTGCGAAGCGCTGTCTGAGCAGACTTTTACGATCGAGGGGTTGATATTTGTTATTGAATCGTTTAAGATTTCGGCGAAGTTCTTTTTAATAGCTCCATTTCAATGCATTTCAATGCGTACAGCGTTTCAGCACCTTCGGATCTATAAGAACTGGATAAATAAAATTGAGGTTTCACCGTACCGATGACAGTCACGAGGTCTTTGAATTTAGTCGCACTGTTTCGTTAAACTATCCATTTTCCCGTTTTATGTATTTATTTTCATTTATGTTTTTCTGTACCTTCCCCTACCCATATCATTCGCCACTGCTGAGTTTTATTACTCAGATTTCTTTTCCAATTGAAGGAGCGATGATCAATGTTATGGTGAAAGTTAAGTAGTTATTCTGTCTTTATTCCTGTGAAGTGCTTTTGAAACAAACGAACTCGTAGGTAATAAAATTACGTACTGCCTCGTCTCGTCATCAAAGTGAAAATAGTGCCAATGCAAACCCTCACGATTTGCTTTTAAAGAAAGTAAAGTTACGTAAGAATATAGTACGCTCTGAGCTGGTGCACATTCGTAGATGGCCGAAGCTGCTGATCCAAGTCCAGTGGTCAGTTGGGGGAGGGGTCATTTCTAGAGCATTGCTGTGCCTGTGTGTCAAAATTCCATGAACGTAACTGTTGGAAAACATGAGAACACGATCGCATTCTGATGGCAACGATCCAGAGCCTGCGTAGGTTATACGTCCTTGTAATTGCTGATTGAGTGTGTGTATCTTCGGGCAAGCGTATTTCACGTGATGTCTTACTAGATGATTCCTTTGAGGTATATGATTGCTGGGTTCGTTATTTAAGACTCGTATAGTCTGTCATTATAGTCAGCCAACAGTTTCTCAGAATTGCACTGCGAAGACATTCGCTGCAACGTGAAAAGTGTTTACCAATACGTACGTTTCACGATCTTGCCAATTGAATCTTACGGGCACGAACATCAAAGGTGAGTTATGAATTTCAAAACACGATAAGTTTCCAGCCAACTAGAACACAAACATTGATTAAGCAAATAGAGTCTAAACTGCACAGTTAGTACTTGTATTTTTCTTTACTGCTCAAAATGTGCAAAAATTGTATTATGGATCAAAACACAGTAATAATAAATTAGAAAATGCATGGTACCGGGACGTGCAAAATGCGTGCTGCATAAGCTAACTGTATGACTTACTCATGTTGCAAAAGTAATAAAGCTTAGTGTCTCAAACATATTGACATTATTTCATTTGTATTTGCAACCATCAAAATTTCATCATCATCACAAGAACTTCAGTATTTGAAGTCTGAGTGAACACGTTTTTTCCCTTCTACACTAGCCCTGTGGAGGCAGAAACGTATTAATTTTGAGACATTCAACCTAATGGTTCGCTGCTTTGCGGCTAATGTATCTGGAGAGTTTTCCTTAAGAATTCTAATTGAGCGAATATTAGTCGTATTGTCATAATGGGTTGAGAAACGTTATTACCGTGAGGATGGATAGTAATCGTACCTCTGCCATAAAAGCCCTGCAAATCGCTTCAAAAGGGAATCGAAATCCTGCCAAAGCGGGCTCATACTTCTAGGCCAGTGGTCGCCAAACTTACGAAGCTTGTAAGCAACCACACCGTTTTCAATCCTACTGTGAGCTACCAAAAAACCAAGACAGAAAAACATTTCTTTTTCAAATGTTCACATTTGTATATTTTCTATAAACATACATTTTTATTAAATGAAACAAATTTTAATTAAACTGTGTAGTAAAGAGTCAATTGTCTGAGCTCTTCCGAGCACGTCCAGGGTAGCCAACCTTGAGCATGTCCGCGACCTATCGAAAATTGCCCCTCAAGCTACTAGAGCAGGGGTACTCAAACTTTTTAAACGGGGGGGGGGCAGTTCACTGTCCCTCAGGCCGTCGGAGGGCCGAATTATATAGTGCTACTTTTCTAACTCTGCCTCTTAAGCCCCTTTGGCCGATTATACGGCATTTCACGTCTTTCTCGGTCCTGCCGCTAAATGTCGCATGGCTGCAAGCACTGCTTGATACGGTCGCGATCATGAGATATCTAGCAGCATGACTGAGAAACCGTGACATATTCCATCGAGGTACCGTGACATATTCCATCGTGAAGACAGGCCTTGAGAGGCAGAGTTCAGGCAATAGCAGGTCTACCGATAACATACAGTCATAACGCGAGCAGATCGCAAACTTTCTCAGATGGCGCTGGCGAAATGTACAGTGTGGTAAAGAGGATAACGCAAATCATCGATATTGCTTTATTAAAAATAATTTTTAAAAAATCATCTATGTTTTGGCAACAAAATAACGATGTGAAGAAAACATCGAAAGCAAAATATCAATGTTTCTGGTGGAAAACATCGTTGTTTTAAAACAATCGACTTTTTTTGCCATCCCTAGACACCCTAACACATAATAAAAAAATGTGCGGATTTTAAGAAAAAAATATTTAAACCATAAAAACCTGGCGGGCCGTATAAATGTCCTCGGCGGGCCGCATGTGGCCCGCGGGCCGTAGTTTGAGAACCCCTGTACTAGAGGCTCGCGATCGACGGTTTGGCGATCAGTTCTAGACGAATTCGCACCCCCCTCCTCCCGGATCCCAGGCGGTCGTGAGGCATTCCAGATCCGCCCGCGCCCAGGCTCGAGTGCTTAGGGGGGAGGGGTGATTTGGGTCAAGAGGGTTGGCCGCTGGCGCTGACGTATGTCGCCGCCGCGGAGCAGAATGCCGCCGCCGTGACGCCGGCCGTACGTGGAAACCATACTAAAATTAAGCGGCGGATGCCTCCGCGACCTTTTTCTGGAGCGCGAGAGGCGGCGGCCGCGGCGGCGGAGGCTGCGGTTCGACAGCCGCCCGCCCGGCCAGTGGCGGATCCAGGGGGGTCATGCCCCCCCCCCCAGGCTTAGAGTTTCCATTTGTTTCCTTCCTTTCTTTGTCAAAATTGATTTAAATATTTATGTTAGAATTATGTAATTATTGAAAAACAATATTGTATAGAATCATATATATATATAACGCCGTTATATATATATATATATATATATATATATATATATATATATATATATAACGCCGATATGCGACACGGCGACGATTCGCTGATCATTTTGGTTGATGCCATATTTGCGATACTTGAAGCATCTACGTTTCCGTTTTACAGATGAGTGTAATACATAAATCTATTGAGAATCCCATGTTGTCAATATTCATATATTTATGCAATGCGTCCATATTGATGTTGAAGGAGTATGTTTGCGAAAAACCTACACTAGCATTATAATGAAGTGCTAGAATCTTTACTTTCCTCAGTCATCCTATGAACCACGAGACCACCAAACTTACTATCCTGCCGATTTTCTTACTCACTACTGACCACCCATTACTTGACCAAGCATTCCTCCATTATCCCTACTCTTCCATTACTTAGAAAAATCCTGAAGTAAGAACTCTCTTCAGCCGGATTACGGCCACACGACTGTCCAGACGGATCGCTCAACCGTTAGCTCTCTCCGTCCTACACCGCCCACAGTCCACCGTTCGTCCGTCGGTCCCCCGCCTACCGCTCGCCCGCCTGCCCAACCGCCCTACCGCCCGCAGAACCTCCCTACCGCCCTCCCAACCGCCCCACCGCCCACACGCCCACCCTACCGCCCGCCCGTCCTCCCGCCCGCCACCCACCGCCCTCGGTCCACCACCCACCCATCGCCCCCCGCCCGCCCACCACCAGCCCGCCCGCCTGGCCAAGAGCCGCGCCCGGACGCCGGCGCGCGCCGCGGGCGGGCCGCGGGGCGGCGGGCGAGCGGGCGCGGGTTTTTGTATCACGTTCTCTTTGTCCGGCGCGGGGACGCCCTCCCACCCGCCCGCGCCGGAGAGCAGGGGGCGGCGGACCGGCTCGGGCCCTCCGCCCTACTCCCTCCGCGCCGTCACCGTCTCCTCCGCGGATTTTACTGCAGCCTCCCCGTTGTAATTGCGGCGTATTTAGCGCACCGCTCCGCGAGTCCGGCCCCGTCATTGCAGGCGCGCGAGAGGGCGGCGAGATCGGGCGCGCGGACCAGCCTTTGGGCCGGGCGGAGGGGAAGTGGCGAGTGAACTGACAGGGGAACGGGTTACATGGTGAATGAACGGTGCGCCAGAGACAGGAGAAAGCCCGGTCGAGTGAGAGAGCGGCCGAGCACACGAACGTCTCAAATTGAAGGAGCAACAGTAAGAGTTGATGGTTACCGTGATCACCGTGACCGTGTCTGGCAACAGCAGCAGTGTGAAAGGAAAGAGGTGGTTGAAGAAGCAAAAGGTGGAGCAGTAGACAACCGATGGAACTACGGCCGCCGGTCTTGTCAGACGGCAAATGCCCGATTAATAATGGGGTAAGTTTGGCGGTGCTGTCGACAATGCGGTTCCCAAGTGCGACCTGTACTGCGATTTATTCATCCCCTTCAGGATCAGCTGTTAACGGTTTCATCCATTCGGGAGCTTAGCGGCAGTGACATCACTGTGGTGATGGTCCAAGCTACCGATAGCTGATATCTGCCAGAGGCACGGTTAGAAAAATCGCACTATAGTTCTGATTTGCCCGCCTTCCCGCAGCCATGTGACCAGACCCCGCCCTCTGAATCTTTCATTCCTTGTCGGCACGTTCCAGCCATTTTCTCTGTTCGTTATATCCCACGCATTTTGCATTATTGGCAGCCGTTCTTTCGCTTGATTTATAGCTGAATTTTCTTTGGTTATATGATGAAGGCGTTCGTACCTCTCTCTCCATCATTTTAAAATGTCCCTCATTTTTTATTATTATTTTATCTGTAATGTCCACATGTATTGTCTTCGAATTCCTCTTTGTTGCATACCTTACATTCCGTCACTGACAATTCACAAAATATAACTATTCTACTCCTCTCTTAAACTTTAAAATGCTGCTTCTACTCAGAGGGTCATCAAGGTCAACACCACCTTTCGGGTAAAATCTGACAGGGTCGGTTTTAGGATACCGTCAATCCGTCACTGTAATTCAGAAAGGACACCGGATAAACACAAAATCTCCTTTGCCAGCCCGATTGCGCATTTGCTTTCCTGTGACGCAGGGTGAGCAGCGAGTGAGAGTGCGAGTGCGGCGCGGCGGGAGCGCGCGCCAATTCGCACGTCGCTCACGCCAGCGCAGTGGCGCGTGTCCGACAAGGCGCCGCCGGCTCTCCACTGCCACTAAGCACTGCACTTCAACTGTTCCAAGTCACAAGTGTTGTACACAGTATCCCTTCAATTTCCTTGGCTCTCAAATCATTATCCAAAATCTGAATTTCCTATCCATTTGTTATTCGTGTATTAAAACGTTAAGTGAATATGCAGAATCGCGAGAGTAAGTCAATTATATATATATATATATATATATATATATATATATATATATATATATATATACACGATGATGTAAACCCTGTTTAACAAAAAAAAGGAGACGTTTATTGTCCTTCCCGTCACGATTATTTACATATGTTTGTAATAGGAGGTCAAGATCAGCATAAAAACGTTAATTTGGTAGTATCGCCAAGGTAACGTTTCTTGTGTTTATGCGCAAAGTGATTGCATTTGCGGTCCCTACCTCCCCTTCACGGAAACGGAAGACTCTACTACGCTAGATGAGGTCTTTGAGGGCACGGAGGACTGGGAACAACAGCGAGGACCGCCACTGCGGCGCGGAGATGATGAATGCGCGGTGTCACGCCTTCTCTCTTTACTCCGCCTCTGCCCGACGTGATCTGCCGCCTACCGCCTCCACCGGCAGAATCAGCGTGTCCCCCACTCCCCCCTAGACGAACGATCGGGAGAGGTGGCTACGGGAATCAACTGATGTCACTGCAATCCCTCTGACCGGGAGATCGTATGTTCCAATCCCAACGGCGACAGAATTTTCGGCACTAGCTTGTCAACTAGGTCGAATTCATTCACTGAATGGAGGAGAATTCTAGCGGCCGGCTGATCTGATCGGTAGTTTTCCGTGATTTCTCTGATCAACACCAGGCGAATGCCGGAGCAGTACCCTAACAAACGGGCCACGACAGCGCTCGATCTTCCCTTCCTTTTCCTTGTCCTATCCTTAATGACAGTTTTGCTCTATGTATTCTTGCACTTGGTTCAAGGTTGTCTCCTCTCTTGTTGTTTGGACACTTTCAGCACTGTTCTTACACACACACACACACACACAAACACAAACACACACACACACACACACACACACACATATATATATATATATATATATATATATATATATATATATATATATATATATAAAAGCTAAAATTAAGTTAGTTTTAGTTAATCTTAGTTTAATTATAAGTAAAGCCTTCCCTTCCAACTATTCAATCCACAAGGCAGCAGTGAAATGTACCTGATTAATCCAATAAATTCCCGCCTCCGCAAGATAACTGTGGAGGGGAAACATCAAAAAGCAACCCAATGGCGATGTAAACTTACTGCCAACTCTTCTTGTGGCTGCGCCTTCGTCGCCGGCCTTCGTCGCTTCGTCCGCCCCCGCTGCACCGCTGACGCGTTCGAGCGACGGAGTCGGGACGCGTCGGAGAGGCGGCTGGCTGCGGCAGAGGCACACAGAGGCGTGCTATGAATTATGCATTAGCGATCGCGGCGCGCAGCCTCGCCGCCTGCCGCCTGCCGCCCCGCGCACCGCCGACACTGCCTCTGCCCTCTAAACCCCGCGCGCCTTCAATTAATCGTCGCTCTAACGATTCACGACCGCGCGCGGGACGGTCGACGCACTGCGGCGCAGGCACCGTTCACTTGGATGACAGCCGCCGCCGCCGCTGCTTCCTGACTCGTCTCTTCCGCTCTCGCTTTTCCATTGCGACGTTATTTTGAAGTAGTGCAGAGATCGGCGAAGTCGCGAGCTACTAGTAACTCGCGGAGAAATGCTCGGTGGATCGCGGTGTCACGCACCGGGAGAGATGGCTCAGTGCATCAACTGATGTCACTGCAGTGCCTCTGACCAGGAGGTCCTAGGTTCGAGTCCCGACGGTGGCAGGAATTTCGACACTACCTTGTCAGCTAAGTCGTATTCAGTCGCCGTCTGGAGGAGAATTCTAGCTGCCGGCTGATCTGATCGGTAGTTTTCCGTGGTTTCTCCGATCAACACCAGGGCCGGAGCAGTACCCTAACAAACGGGCCACGGACCGCGCCCGATCTTTCCTTCCTCTTCCTTGTCCTATACTCACCCCTTCCACACAGACACTTACACTAACATGCGCTACACTTCCACACATGCCGGGAGACAGGTCGGGAGCTTAGAGCTTGTCCTGACTGGGGTGGTGCCCCGCTGGTGGGAGATACCTGGTTGAAGGAAAACCCCGCAAGCTGATGCGCCCGGAATCACTAGTCAATCAACCAATCAGCTGTGTCACGCTCGGGTTGTCTAACCTTGAGGTGCTCCACTAAGCTCAATGACTCGCGAAAACAGTTGCTTGTGTACTCGAGAGCAAGACACAGTCAGTCTCAAAGTTGGTAGTGAGAGCTTGAGGTTATGTCCGTTGTGTGTACATCAGGCATTTGCACATGTGGATAGCTCGATGAAAATTCTTCTTTCTGTCCTGGTTCCTTTTATTAGCTCTTAAAAATCCGCGCGGTTCCTCAGAACCTTAACAAAGGCGTCACCTGTACTAGTGCATTCGCCTTTTCATTTTAAACCCCTTTTCTTTCTTAGCGTTTGTCACACGGAATTTTCCATTCATAAAAGCTATGTACGTTCGCGGAGTTGCTTCTATTTATTATTCTTTCCGGCGGCATGCTGAACTGCCGACTCGCCGAGTATGGCGGAAGTTCGTACACACGTGCCTGATTCCATCTGTATGTAATGCACGACTCCAGTTGGCAACAAACTGCGCTCATTGTTTTTCTCCCCTTTTCTATGCCGACTGCATTTAACTCGGTTCTGCCTTCGACAGATGCCTTCTCTCACTATTGTGCGCTTCACTTATACCTAGACGCAGACTGGTTTGTTCACAAAGACTCGAGTTATTCTATTTTCGAAAGTAGGCCACTAGCCCAGTTGTAAACGAGGAGCTTTCTCAAAGACGCCTTAAACCGGCCCCCACTCGCCCTCGTTTTGACATTCAGAGGGTGGTCGTCCTCATTGCGCCAAAATCCCCCATTTTGCATTCGATTGAAACATCGGACTTTCAAGGTAATGGATGCTGGTCTCTGAAAAAAATAGTAGAAAAGGAGTAACAATTGTAAAACGGTTGAAAATAATATACCTTTTGCTATCAATAAAAAATATTTTTAACTTCCTCCTTTGATGTGGGTATTTTATACCTATTGAGTACACATTTGAGAAATGAAGGAACATTAGTTCTCCAAAGTTAATGTGACATTATTATATAACAGATACCTCGAGATTTGAAAATAAACTAAAAAACTGATTTTACAAACAAGGAAATCACGTTAATAGGAATGTGAAATGTGAAGGCTAACGATGAAAACAATTACCTCTACAGGAAAAATGATCAACTAAATCTCCAATCAATCATTTACTCTTTCGTACCCTGAAGCTCGTACCTTAAGAGAGAAACAAACAATGCAACCGTAATGAGCGGCTGGCTTAATGACAATAATAACCGCATTCGATTCCTTGTTGGTCTTGGCGGGCTCACGAGGGGTTCCCGGAACAGCGTACGCGGGGAGGTCGTTTCTGCCTGGCACTTGGCGCCGTCCGACGCGGAGCGATGCCACGCCACGCCACGCCACGCCACGCCACGCCACCCTGCGCCACGCCACGCCACATCAGCCCGCACCATCTTGCACCACGCCTCGCTCCACCGCGCCACGCCACACCACGCCACCCCTCACCACCCTGCACTACGTTCCGCCACGTCATCCCGCATCACTCTGCACCTCGCCGCGCCACGCATCACGCGTCGCCGCCACACCACCCCGCGGCACGGCACCACACGCCGCGCCGCGCCACTCCGCACCACCCTGCACTGCGCCACGCCGCGTCATCCCGCATCACTCTGTACCTCACCGCGTCACCCTGATTACGCCACGCCACCATGCACCTCGCTTCGCCACACCACGCCACCCCGCGCCCCGCCTCTGCTCCGCTACACGGAGGCACGACGACGCGGCGCGGCGTGGGGCGGGGCAAGGCAGGGCGAGGCAGGGCGAAGCGGGGCGGGGCGGGCGCGGCGCGGGGCGGGGTGGGACGGCGTGGGGCGGGGCGGGCGCGGCGAGGGGCGGGGCGGGGCGGGGCGAGGCGGGCGCGGCGGGTCGACCGCCAGAGGGCGCTCACCGGACCTCAATGCGCGCGCTATTTTCGCATCGCGCGGGATGAATCAGCGAGCGGCGGCGCGGCAGACGAGGACGGCGGAGGCGGAGGAGGCAGCACGGGGCGCCGCGAGGCGAACGGATTCGAGTGGACGGACGCGTCGCCTTTGGAAGAGGGGAACTCAACACGGGAGGCGCGTGAGGATGGTCGAGGAACGATCGTCTTGATAACTGAAAGCGAATTGAGGAATAAAATTACAGAAGACTGAATAGGTGTGACGGACCGTAAAGAATCACGTGATGTAAAACTGTTCAATGCATGATCGTATGTAGTTTATAGTTCTGCGTAATTAGTATCGCAGAATAAATATCACATCCGATTTTATCGAATGGTAGATAGATAGTACGGAATATTACTTGAAAAATTAATTCCTTTTGAAGAAAACAATGGAATACAACTTCAAAAATTCGCTATCAACATTAGAAATCAAGTAGGAAGTTGACTATTACTAGTATATACTTATATTCAAGAAATTAATTGATCATCTGGAGTATTGTTTTAAATCATTTATTTAGTTAATTATTTACCAATTATATTTAAATTATAAAAACATTTTTTTTGTTTTCTTAGCTCTTTTAACTGATAATTATTTTTCTGAAACATACAGCGCATGTCTTCAAAAATATTCTGTGAACCCATTTAAGCAGTTGAGCGCGAATATGCCCTGGCAGTAACTAAGGCGTAATGAATTTACGGCTTCTGTCTTCGCTTTGCGTGGCGCCTCTGCTCCGTCAGATTGCGGCCAACGACAAAGCGATCCGTGACGCGCTTCGTTGCGCCCAAGTGAGTGCCCCGGCGTTTCCGCGGGGCGCGCCGTTGCGAGCCGCTCAGTGAATTGCACAAGGCCGCAATTCACGGCCATACCTCGTTCGCGAGATATACAACGATGCTTCATGCTCCGCTTTATTTAGTGTCCTTTGGTACGCACACCTCTGTTCGTACATGATTGATTAGTGATTCCTGCTAATGCCATTAGATCCGTGTTTCCCACGGGAAGTTGCGGTGATCTTCCCCCGCAGGATAGTGAGATCCGGCGCTGTTCTATAAGTCGGTTCCGGAGGTTTTCCCCAACCAGGTGTCTCCCACCCGTAGGGCACCGCCTTAATCTGACAAGCTTTATGTTCCCGACTGGTCTCCCGGTATGTGTGGTAGGATCTTACTGCATGTGTGTGTGTGTGTGCGTGTGACGATCGCGCGCGGTTCATGGCCCGTTTGTTAGGGCACTGCTCCGGCAATCGCCTGGTGTTGATCGGAGAAACCGTTCTATTGAAAACTACCTCTTCAGAGCAGCCGGTCGCTAGAATTCTCCTCATAGGAGCTGGACTCGACCAAGCCGCCGTACCCCTGCTCATCAGTGCTTTCCCTTTTTTTAGCATTTCTTCGCTCGCAGATGAATCCTCTGTTGTTCTGACATTCAAGTAGTTCAGGAAACGTAAAACAGTCCTCACATGATTGGCATACTAACGGAAATCAGTTGCCGCTAGCCTTTAATAGCTCGTTGGACTGTGTTAACTCACCGTTGATACTTAGCTTCCGAAAATCCGCTTTTGATGTTATTTAAGACTCGGGAGTCAAAGATGACAAAACATGCGGTTTCCGCTGAACAGAAGAAAACTGGAACTTCAGGAATGACTATAAAACAACACTGGATTGCTTGTATCAAATAAATAGATTAGAAAAAATTGTGGTTCCTATGGGCAAAGTTCAGTATTCAATGCCATAGGGAAACGCACCATTGCAATAATATGGATTTGTTCCTGAGTGTAGGTCAGTAAACCATTAATTCAAATTGCCAACGTTTCGGCTTTTACTGAACCTTCATCAGGACATTTTCCGGATCTCTCGGACCTATCCACGATTCTCTCACCTCATCTTCCCCATATTTTCATTCTTATACTTCGTGGCTTTCATTTCACATGCATCCCTTCCACCACGCCACATTACCACGCCATCGTGGAACTGCTAGTTTTCAGTAGATCGGTAAAGCTGAAACGTTGGCAATTTAAATTAATGTTTTACTAAACTACACTCAAGAATAAGTCCATACTATTAATCAACAGAGGTCAAGACATCAAGCGCATGTCAATAATATCAGGCGCGGATCCACGGGGAGGGAAATGAGGGAAATTTCCCCTCCCAAAATGTTTCAGTAACTATTAATTTTAATTTTAACGAAACTTTCAAGCAAAAATATTTTCGTACAAACATTAAAACAAATAACAATGTATCGCATGATGAGCTCCGTTTAGCCTGCGTCATTCTACATAATCTGTAATATGACACATTCGACCAAAACATTTTGAACCCAAAAATTTCCCCTCCCCAAATTCGTTTTTCGATCCGCCCCTGTTAATAATATTGCACATTCAGAACCACCGTTTCTACATTTTCGTCGACCAGCATTATGTCGTGTTCCGCGCCGGCGCCATCAAGGAGGCGCCTTGTGCACCGACTCCATCGCGTCTTCCGCCTCGGGCGGGCGGTCTTCGCGTCCAACGCCGCCTTGAAGCCTCTCTCCACGGCGCGGCTCCCCGAGGGATCTGCCCTCACCACTGCCGCCGCCGCCGCCGTCCGTGGGGCCGGCAGGTGGAGGAGCACTCCCCGGCGGGCGGCGCGCGGGGGGCCGCGTCGGAGCGGTAGCCGGAGAGACGTCTCAATCCCGAGCGACCGGAGCGGCGGGCGGGCGGGCGGGCGCAGCAGTTGGCCGAGGGTCGAGGGCGCGCTCTGCTCCCCACGCGAGCATCCGACCCGCAGGCGGCGGTGGACCCCGCGCGCGCCTGATGACTCAATCCGCGGCGCCCGTTGCGGCAGCAGCTGCTCGGCAGCCCCCGGCCCCGGCCAGGCCCCGCTCGCATCGCCCTGCTGGCTTCCCTCGCGCCGCGGTAGGAAAGCTACACGCCGTACTGCAATTAACACGCTCCGCTGCCGCTAATTCTTCACAGCTCTACAGGAATCGGGACGGTTTTTCTTTTTAAATTCACGATTGTGTATGATTCTCCAAATGTCACGGAGCGGCGTAAAAGGTGCGCTAGTAAATAGGTTTTTAGAATTGAATTTCTGGATTTCACTTTCTGTACAGGTAAAATGACGCAGGATGAGATCAGCATTAAAAAAAACACCAGCTAAAATTTCAGTGAGGAATATGTCAAACATTCTTCTATCGTTTTAACTGAAGCTGCGTGGTATTGATTGGTATAGGTTTCCCGACTTCAAGTATATTTCTCAGTTCGAGAGAAAATCCCAAATGAATGTAGCGAGTCCAAGCCGTCTTTATACGATATCTCGTGTCAGCTTATGAGCGTTTACAAGGATCGTTCATTTGGTAGAAACCATTTGTGGAAGTGGCCGCTTTCTTGCTTTCTCCCTCTGGCACCAATGCTACATCTGGGCAAACCTTTGAAGAAGCGCCGAAGCCCCCCCCCCGTCTTTTGTGCGTGAACAATTCACGCCGCTCCCCTGTCGAAGCCAACGCCTGCTCCCACTCCCGCGCCCTTCCGCGGTCGACAATCAGGGCGGAGCGGGCGAAGGCGAGGACGAAGGCGAAGGCGAGGGCGAGGGTAAGGGCGAGGGCGAAGGCGAGGGCGAAGGCGAGGGCGAAAGTGAGGGCGAAGGCGAGGGTGAAGGCGAAGGCGAGGGCGAAAGCGAGGGCGAAAGCGAGGGTGAAGGCCAGGGCGAAAGCGAGGGCGAAAGCGCGGGCGAGGGAGAAAGCGAGGCTGAAGGCGAGGGCGAAGGTGAGGGCGAGGGTAAAGGCGAGGGCGAAGGCGAAGGTGAGGGTGAAGGCAAGGGCGAGGGCGAAAGTGAGGGCGAAGGCGCGGGCGAGGGTGAAGGCGAGGGCGCGGGCGAGGGTGAAGGCGAGGGCGAGGGCGAAGGCGAGGGCGAAGGCGAGGGCGAAAGCGAGGGCGAAAGCGAGGGCGAAAGCGAGGGCGCGGGCGAGGGCGAAGGCGTGGCTGAAGGCGAGGGCGAGGGCGCAGGTGCGGGTGACAAAGGCGACACTCGCGCGCGCCCTGGCGTTCCGTTCTGTGCCGTTCCGCGGGGCGGCGCTAATGGAGCAGCCCCGGCGGTGAAATATTGCCCCTGCGCCACTGCTGCGGCTTTGAAGCCGCGCCGCCGCGCGCCGCCCTCTCCCTGCCGCCGCCCCTAGACATTCCGCGTCACACCTCCCTCATTCAGTTACTTGACACGCGACATTCGGATATTACCTTTTCACAAGATTCATTCGACATTGTAGAAATTACGACAAATGATGAAATAAGGGATGTAGTTTACGGGATTGGTCAGTATGAACCGATGAAATGATTTGTTCATACCGAACAATCCCGTGAACGATATCCCTTAAGATTCATTCCTTGATTTTCAGCAGCATTCCTTTTCATTGCATTACTGTCGTTGTTGTTTCCCCAGATTGCCAATGGAAACAATTATTCTTATATTAAACTGTTCCTGAAGGTACACCATTTACATATCAGTAGAATCGAAATTAAGAGTCACTTCTACATGCTGTTTGTACTGGCAAATTAATATTATCAAACGTTATTTCAATCAACGTGTAGTTTGTGTGAAGTTAGCGTCACACAGGATTATATAACAGTGCTTAATTACAATGTAGCAATGTACAGGCATAAGCTTAGAACGAAACGCGCTAATTTGCGATTACAAACCAACCATCTTTTCTGAAATCATTCAGAGCAGTTATGAAAGCCAGTAGCGGCGTCGTAAAACCACAGAGCGACGCAGACCGCGTTGCCGTAGCAGGGACGGTGCGGAGGGTGCGGGGAGTAGAGACCGCGGCCTGCCCGCCCGCCCGCGTGGGCGGGGGGTGGGGGCGAAGGGAGCGCACAATGAGAAGCCCGCCGCCGCCATCGCCGCCGCCACTTCTATCTCCTCAGCCGCTGCTTGCGGGTGGTCTCCCGTGCTACGCCGCGCCACGCCGTGCCGCACCACACGGAGTAGCCACAAGGCGGGCGATGTCACGGTCAGCGACATTGGGGGAGGGTCGTTTAATTTAAATGGGGATATTTTATCTGTGTATTGAATCTGTGTTGCTGAAGAAACGTTTGAATCACCGCCGTGGTAAATGAAATTTGATTACATTTATGGCCATGAAAGAATTAATGGAAGCCATATCCACAATCTAACTTCCGTGTAGTTTCACCGAAATATAATTTATAATGAACTAAACATACATGTCTGTGGCGGAATATATTGACAGCAAACGGGGTTAAGTACGAACTAGACACAATACATGGATGTACCTGTTTATTATTGTTGTAAAGAAATAAGTGTCAATTGTCAATGAGTCTTTATTATCGGTTCAGTTAATTATCAAATAAAATTTCATTCGCAGTATGAGACATTAATATCAGTACTTTGCCAGATTCTAGGCATTTGAAGCCCTTGAAAGGAATAGGGATACTTTTTTAACCACAGTACGATAAATTAATATACTTTTTGCACCCGTGGTAGCCTCAATCAGGGGATGAGGTGCGTCAGGGGTTGCGAACGGCGGTCGCCGCCCAAACGATCCTCCGCGCCTCCCGCCGCCGCCGCCGCCGCTCGCGCGGATAAAAACAGACCGCGTCGCGCCGCGCGCTCGCGGCAGTTCTCGGGCGCCTGCTTCCCAGCCGAGTGGGCGGGCTTTCAGCTTAGCAGAAATTTCTCCGGGCGGCACTTTCTCAAGGGAAATTTGTGGGATTAGAACGGGTAGGATCGGCGAAATAATTTTATGTCAAAATACGAATAAGTCCGAGACGAAATATAAAAACGAAAGTGTATGTTCAGTTATTCTGTAATATTGTACGAGTTTCTGTAAAAGGCAGATTATGGCTAACAAATATGAAAAAATTGTTTTTCACAAATATTGAAATGTTTCTAGTTGGTTAATCAAAGAACGTGTCAGAGTTTCACAAAAGTGTAACCATGGAAATTTTCATTCTTGTATTCACGTTTTATTTTTTTAGATTAATCGACAAGCTTTCCGATGTATTTAACGCATCATCAGATAGAGTTGCGAAAATACAGTAGAAGATTTCGTACGTAATTACTCCTCACATTCTTGCAAACTACTCTCGCTTTTTGTAATTAGTTGATAATTTGACATAATCTCAATTACCTATTGGAATTTTTTCTATGTACTTGGTTTAATAAAAAATAACACAGTGATTGAATAAATCGTACGACGTACGTACTCTGTAGATATTCCTCTGAAGATATTCCTTCCGTTACGATGCAGAGCACAGGAGGCAGCGTGGCATGTACAAAACCGAGTAAACCCCAGAGCCAATGCGAGGGCGCAACCGGAGAGGCCCGTGGAGGGCCTGGGGGCAGGCGGCAGACGGCAGGTGGCGGCCGCGGCGGCGGCGCGCTCGGGGAAGGAAGCGGCGAGGCGAGCGGCAGGTGCGGGGCGCGGCGCGGCGGGGCGCGGAGGGAGGCAGTCATTCAGCCGCCGCGCCGCCGCTGCCCCGGCTCCGACTAATGAAGACATAACCGGCGCGGCGCGGCGCGGCGCAAGCGCCCTAGAACCGGTCCGCACCCCTCCGCCGCAGCGCCGCTCCAAGCACTGGAGCCCAGTGTCCGTGCGCATCGCTCCGCGCACACAGGACGCGGAATCACGCTCAAGTGTTTTCCTTGGGGGTACCCCAAGGATGTCGATTTTTGTTTTTTGTTTTTTTTTGTAGTTATTTAAGGTCTATCAACTTCTAGGTCATTAGCGACCATTATTGGATTTTAACATTATGGTGTGTATGAGAATGAAACTATATGGTGATGATAGGAGTGAAAGAAGGAACATATACAACCATGCCCGAGATGGGACTCAAACCCGCGACCCTTCGGTCCGAGATCGCTAGGGCTCTTCTGACTTAGGACGTTGATGTTGTTCTTGCTCCTGCCGTTGTTTCTGTGGTGTTCAAGTCGTGTGCGGTTTTGGGAGTGAGTTACAGCTAAGTCAATACACGGCTTACTATTAATTCCCTTTAGAAAATTTGATTCTTGAATTTGTTTACGCAAAAAAAAGAGAAAGATTCTTGAACGTCTTTGATCATCATTGCCCGTTTGTGTCACAGGATTTTATCACTCACCAGTCTTCCAAAACACCCGATATTTAATATATTAAAAAGTTATATTTAGAACATAATTTGCTCACTCTTATTCGGCATTCGACTGCAGACTCCACAAATTCGGCATTCGCCAACCAGGGAGCCACTGCTCGCCCAATCCCGAACAGCTGATGTTCTCGGCGAATGTTCGTTTCCTTTGATGTGTGCAAAAGACCGACACGCGGTGGGTAGGGCGAGCACCGAATGTTCGTCACTCGGCAAATAGGAAGCAACTCATCCACACTACTCGGGATTCGGCAAGCGGTTGCTCGCTATTCACCGAATAACGAATGTGTGGAGCCGTTTTTACAGATTATCGTGCAATATCGGAAACTGTAATATCTGGAAGAAGTAATATTGTTTCCAAAATATGTAAACGCTGTATTCGAATCCACGCATCATCCTTAACCCTTCATTCCGTGTTTAAGTATTCACGCGCCCATGGCGAGCATAGAATTTGCGCCTCTGACAGGATACTTCAGACTAGGGTTGTTGTTATTTGTTTTAGTAAGTATATTCTAAATGTCACCCTTTGTGAGGGGCGCCCATGGCACGTGCCATGTCTGCCATATCATAGGCACACATCTGCTCCTACCCAATAAAGAGTAAATCAGTAAAATAAAGATGTTGTTTCTTCTTCTTGTGCGTACATCCTCTTTAAGTTTGACCATACGAGAAGCCTTGAACATGACAACGTAAGCGAAGATTGCCTTCGCGTAGGTAAGGAGAAAAATATCATAATCGAATAATTACAATATTTACTTTAATGCACTTCAGCATGAATTGATTTTGTTTAATAACGACCAAGATAATTATGTGCCGAAAAAATAAGTTGAAAACCATCAGCATTTTTATTTATTTATTAGTCAACGAATGTTTTCAACGTTTTTAACTATCACAGGAAAGGTATCTTCAGGACTCGTTTATGTTCGTTCCTAGCGTAACTCCTTCAAAAAATACAAACAATTTATTAAAAAATAACGTGACAACATTATTTCTTTAAGATATGAACCAACAACTTCGTCGCAGAAAAAAAAAGTGAAAATAAAAACAAGTGAGCGGCATAGAACAAGTGAAGCGGGCCTTGGGGTACAGAGAGATTCCTATAAGAAGGGACCACTTTGATAGCTAGTGCTGGTAACATAACTGCAAATTACGTCCACGCACTAATTTCGCCAGTGCGATCTTTTAGTTAGCTCATTTGTAAATGGCTTCATTACCATCTCTTACAATGTCATCGCCATGCCTTATCTTATTTCCCTGAGGAGGCGGGAATTTATTTTTCTTAATTGGTATACAGTAGACTGCTGCCTGGCGGCTTAAGCAACTGAGAGGCAGGAATTTTCTTAACGATTAACTAAAATTAACTAAAACTAACTTAATTTTAGCTTAAATCTAATTTACTTATTATTTACTACTTTGGCGTACCTAACTTCAAAGAAAATTTTTATTATTCTTTCTTAAACCTAAGTAAAATTTTGTTTTGGCACCGTCTCGGTAAATTTTCTTTTTATTTCATCGCCATGCATGACATTCACTTGTTTCCCGATCTGTCAACGCGGTCCGTTCTTAGAGTAACTCCTCCATAGTTGGCGAGCGGCACGGCGCCAACGACGCGCGATCGACGCGGCGGCGGCGGCTTCGGCGGCGCTGTGCGCGTCGGGCCCCCGGCCAGCCACGGCCGCGTAGGCGTATGAATGGCGATGCGCCCATTCATTCGACCTCGGAGCGCGCTTACGATCGGCGGCGGCGGTGGCGGCCGGGGACGGGGCCGTTACGCGACCGCGGCGCCGCCCGCGGCCGTTTGCGAAAGCGCGAGGCGTGCGTCTTCGTTAGCGCTGAAGGACGCCGCCCGTCCGCCCGCCCGCGCGCGCGCGCTCGCTCGCGTGATTTCAGATGTGACAGCGCGGGTGCTGCCAGCTACGACCGGACGCTGCGGGTTGGGGTGGCGAGAGTGCTCTGAATGCGATGTTTGGGAAATCATTGCTCGCGGAAATAGTGTGACATGAGGATGTCATAGGGATACGTTGGTTCCATGGAAATATTAGATTGTCTAAATGCTAATCTTTTGACATCAAATTCGGATAAATCAGCTAATTTTTGAACGTTGATATTAACAGATCCTTAGATTTTACGTAACATTACTTTCCTCCGTGTTAAAATTAGACATTTCTCAGTGTTATTGCTCAAATATAATTTGAACTATATTGAAATTTCATTGTTTGATTTTATAGATTTTACTTTACGAGAGTCATGAAGAGAACTCTATATAATCGATCAATACAATTCAACCGGAGCTTCATATTAAAATAATAGCTAACTTAAAATATGTTATGTATTCCAGGTGCAATAATAATCTGGTTTCATTGTAAGGTCGAGCTCACAGCAACATTCTTATAAACCTTCGAAACCTAGAGATGTGCTGTTGTTGTTTGAGGTACGTTTGTCCTTCTGTCATATAAATCCATTCACAGAAAAGCAGAAAAACAGAATTTGCGAACCATAAATTGCAACCGATGTTGCAGGGAAAAGAGAGAGCGACACCAGAAAGCGCAAGTGAACGGTGCACAGGCATGAATGAGCCGGGGGAGGGGGAGCGGGGCGTTTGCAGCGCCGCATTGTGAACAGTGTAGGCAACTGCTCCAACAGTAGTGTTATGCGGGTTGCTTACAACAAATCCTTACAGTAAGCTTTTCGTCATACAAACCATATTAAAAACAACTCACAAGTGTGGGTATGTATTAATGTGGTATACGAAAATACATCTACATGTGGCTTGTGTGGATAAAGTGGTGCTACAGAATGACACAGACTTTCTCACACTATTTTTCTAATCCCTTATTTCATCCAAAAATTTGGAGTAGTTTTGAGAAAATGTCGCTTGAATTTCTGATAATGCGCAAATTTGAGCTTATTTCTACAGTAACATCATAAGAAATAATTTGAATCACTTGTGCTTGGAACAAGCAATGTAAATGTTAACGATGTGAGAGAAAAAATCACATTTGTATATATTTTAAAATTACATAACTCTCATTAACACGAATTCCAAGGGACCGAAATAATCGGAGTTCGTATTATAAAAATTCGTGTTAACCGAGTACGATAAATGTCCTTTTTACCGTAGTCCCTTGCCGGGACCGAAGTTTTGTTCGTGTGACGGCGAAATTCTTGTTAAGCGAGTTCTTACTAACGAGGGTTTTCTTTATAAGTATAACTGAAAGTAGCGCTTGTCGTGCACATCGCATGGAGTGCGCGAGTTTCGGGGAACGCGGGCGTGTCGGCGGCAGTGTGCAGCGTGCCGTTCAAGTCACGCCGATCCCTTTCAAGGCCCGTGGTCCCTTCTGGGCGTCTGGGAGAAAGGGTTAAGGAGTTGGGCGAGTCTGCGTGTATATGGCGTTCTTGAGTGTAAAAGATCAAAAGTTGCTAACAGATCCTAATACCAGAACGTATTGTTGATTATATCGAAAATTCTCTCCCCGGGCACAAAAACGCATCAATACCCCTGGCAGTGTTCTATTTAATTGTTTTGATGTCTCTAAAAATTGTTTTTTTCTGAAAATATCGGTCAATATTCGACACGGCTCTTACTTCTGGCGGGGGAATGATGAATTGTTTGTGAATCCATCCAGAAGATTTTAAGAAATTTCTCCAAAAACGTGTGTTTTTGTAATTGTTGTTGATGGTTTCAACTACAACTTGTGAACGACTTATAGCGTCTACAGAGGTGATCAATGGCTCATTTTATTCCCTTCAATAAGAATGTAAGGATTTTGTTCATCTCAGATGATGTTTACTTCACCAGGATTTTTATTGACAATTTGTTTATCAAAATGTTTGTTTATGATGGGGTTCCAACATCCCTGGGCAATAGATTTTTGAAAAAGACCCCAAATAAGATCGAAACGTCAAAAAGAAATAAATTGTTAGAAAATACTGGGTCTCTTTAATAAAAGTATAAAAACATTGCAATAAAATAAACAAGATAACAGACGTAAATATATTCATTAAAACAGACTACTGTAAGTTTAAATTTTCTTTTTATTTAGAATTTGCTTAGGAGACCCTTCAACATAAGAAAATATTTCTTTAAACAGTTTAATGCGTTGGCGACGCCACATTCAGCTAGTAATAAATTCGAAATCATCTAGCTCATGTGGGTAATTTTGTACCCCTGAAATCAATGTAAAGCCAAGAATTCGATATTCTTTTTTTCAATTTTTTACAAATATTCTAAAGAAACATCTTTCGAACAATAATCATTCTCTTTTGTAGCAGAGTCTGAACCAAAACAACGTAAAGTCACGAAAAATGTATTCTTCTCTTAAGCTTCTTAAAGTTAGAGAATAATTAAATTTATTAGTGCTTTCGACTGTGGACGTAATACATATTTCGGATATATTTCGGGTTCGAGCACAATATTTACACGTCGATTCTAACTACATAATTCTTCAATGGTCAACAAGTTATCGAAGTATTTCATTATTCATATATCATTCGGGCATTTATTTGTGCACATTTCAACTTTTCCGCTCAGTATCACTCTGTACACCCTTTCTATTTTACGGTTCTCTCCGCATTAACACAGTATCGAGCTGGCCATCTCGTGGGGCCTTTCACTTGGTCGATCGGGCGGCCGCCCTGCAACGGAGCGCCACCCACACGCACAGGAGCGCCACCAGCGCATCTGCTCGCCCCACTGCCTCCCTCCCCTCTCCTCCCTCCCCTCCCCGGCCGCTCTTCCTCGGCCGTTACTTCCGCCACGGCTCACGGCCGCGCAGGAATTCGCCTCCGCCGCCGCCGCCTTCGCCGCTACTGCCCGCCAACAATGCGGGACCCGCAACAGAGAGCGTGTGCGGGCGGCGGCGGCGGCGGTGGCGCGGAGGCCCACACACGATGCCGCCGCCCGCTGCGGTGGTCCCGAACAATAGTGAAACGTGGCAACGCAGCCGACCGCTCTCCCTCGATCTCTCTTCTTCTTCTTCGCTCCGTCTTCTTTTCCCCGACAGACCGCCGCCGCCGCTGCCGGTGCCGTGGACGCCCTGCTCCACGGTGCCCCTTCTTCTTTTGAAAAAGCGCACAAGGGGCTCCGGCGCTGTCGCGGCACCACCCGCGAGCGGCGCGGCGCGGGGGCGGGGGCCGGGGCGGCGCGGGGGTGGGGGTGGGCTGTCGGCGGCGGCGACTCCGCGAGTTGTGCGGTGGCGCCGGCGCACCTGGCCGCCGCCCCCGCCCCCGGCGGCCACCGCGCCGTACGCCCGAAACCGATCCGGCCGCCACGCCGCCGTCGCCGTGCGAGCGAGCGGACTCGTGGACAAAGGGCGGCGCGGCAGGGCAACCCGGCCCGTCCCGGCGCGGCGCGGCGCGCTCTGACGGTTTTACAACCTCGCCCGCGAGACGGCCCGGCCGGCCGGTCGGCCGTCCTACCCGCCCGCTCTCGACTGCTCGACCGCCCGAGTCGCGGCCCTGCGCGGAATGCGGCGCCGCGTCGCCCTGGGCGAGGGGGCGCCCGCTGCGCAGTCACTCGCCAAGGATTTGCGACGGAGTGGAGGCTGGGCAGGAAACAGGAAGGGGAGAAGTCTCGGAGGGCGTGATGGCCGATTACACTGGAGAGGCAGTGTTAATGTCTCCAGGAAGCAGCATTGTGCCGCAGATCGTCCAAAGCAGTGCGGGAGGTCCACGTCTGCTGAATGTTTTTCTTCTTTTTAAAAAAGGAATCACCCAAAAGTCTGACCAACTTTGAATTTTTGTGTTAATGAACAAGTTCCGAAAAGAATTTAACCAAAATAGTACTTACTGTCCGTTAATTAAAACAGTACTATGTTTACCGAGCATTGTAATGATATAAACAATTCAAGTTCGTCCCAGTAATTTCGAAAAAGAAGCCAATGAAGATAATCTCAAATCAATCGCCACGAGCTGAAGCAACGTACAAACAATGAAAACAGTTGTGATAAGACATCTCATGGGGCTACGTAGGGGCTACGAAGCGAAAAGCCTGTCTCACGAACTTCGGCGAGGGGGCTCCCAGGAACAGCCAGGAAAACATCTGGAAGACGGCCAAGCAGATAGACACACAACATTACCGAGAGGAAAGACGAATCTGAGAAAAGACAGTCGAAAATGTTGGGGTCTCAACTGACGCTGGGATTCGCCAACTCCCTCCGTGGAGTAAAACATAAAGAGAACGCGGGGCTATTTTTAAAGACGGAAATGAGCGGTTAGTAGAATGAATGCTATTTTGAAACACGGATGAAAAACCCAATAGAACGTAAATATACGACAGAAAACTATATTCAATCGATGTCTTTTAATTTTTTTCTGTGGAACATATTTGTATTCAATTAGGGAGAACAAAAAACGACGAATAATTATCCAAAGAAGTTCTGTTTTCAAAAATTTCGTTTACAAAAGTTTTGGAGCAATTGACACCAAAAATGTCAAAATATGTCAAAACAACGCTTTCTGCATGATTTGGAATGCGTAACATTGTTTTCTTTCATTCTAAAGGAAATTCTATTATTTCGTACACCTTGTGTGTATACATGCTCATAAGTTTTACGTCAGATATCGTCGTCATTGGATTGGAATCTCGAAATTATTTCTGATGTGATGTTTTTACCAGAGTTTTTTCTGAATATTTTGATACATAAACAAATACAGACGGTTGTAGGAGCCTATATCCGTCATTATTGCACCTACTCATATTAATCCACAATGCTGCGCGGTCGCGTCTCTCAGATCGCGAGAGGGGGGGATGTGTCTGCGGGGTTCACACGGCCACAATAAACGAGGGCTCCCAACGAGAAAGCACCTCGCCCACCGCACGCTCCAATGCAAATACGGGAGCCAGGAAGGCCGCCGCACACGCGACGCTCGGGCGGGGGTGGGGCGGGGCGGGGACGGGGCAGGTAGAGCGCGCCGCGGGCGGGTGGCGGCTGCGGCGGCGGCACCGAGTCCCACATGCGCGCGAGGGGCCTCGCCGGCTCCAATGAATAATCATCCTGCCGGCGGCGGCGAGGAGGGGAGTTAATAAATTAATAACCCGAGAGCGCGGCCGGCGTCGTAAAGCAAGTGCAGCGGGCGGCGTTGGCGGCGGCGGCGGCCCGCGCAGTCCCGACCTAGGACACGCGCGCCGCCTCCCCTCCCGCCGGACCGCCACCGCCACAAGCCCGTCGCGCCCGCCGCGCCGCCGCCGTGCTTCTTTTATTTTCGCGACACCGGAGAGCCGGCTGGGCGGCGTGCACGCCCGCGGCCGCCTCGCCGCCAATACCGCCGCCGCCGTCGCCACCGCCGCAAGACCCGTGGCGGCAATTACACCCCGGCGCCGCGCAGTGCTTGTTGACCGCCGCCAGTGGCGCTTCGGTCGCGCGGATCAGCTGTTGCCGGACGATGCGATGCTGCTATCGTTTTTCGTGGTCGTCCGCGGGAGGAAACGCATTTCGTGTTTAAATTCGTGTCCACTGTGCTGAAGTGTGACAAAATGTTTAACTTATCTTTTAAGTTCGAGAAGTCTTCTCGTGATGTTTTATTGATTATATGCAAAAAGTACATAAACCCGTAGCAACTGCCCAGTATTTAATATTATATCTCATTTCCCTGACGTATTGTCACGTGGACGGTTTTCAATTAACTTTGTACGAGATAATTTGTAATTCTGCAAATGATCACAACATTCTGATGTCAGGTTATTTATGAAGTATAGAGCAGTATCTTGATCTGCAGATAATGACCACTATTGTCTTTGATCTCGTTGTCACATTATGAATACAAAATGTAAACAACTGCGATGCCGACTGTCAGATTTATCTCGCCGTCGGGACCTCCGCGCTCACGAGTCAATTTCAACCGTCCAGATTATATCGTGCGACTATAAGCCGAATGCACATATCAACAACGAAGACGAAGCCATTATACGTTGTTGCTGTTTTGTTCTGCTGTCTCATTGCACACAATCAGATTAAAATGATCTGCGTTACTCGTATAAATTAAAAACACGAGAAGAGAATGAATATATAATGTAAAGTTTTGCCCATTGCGTATTCCTTCATTTAACGAGAAACATTTTTATCTGTTTTTTTTTTAATATCGAGACACTACAGGAATAATTTCCTTGGCGTCGCTGACGTCGTATTTTGCATTTTTTTACATTCCTGTTTATTTCATTTTTAAATATTGAATAATGGGATTTGCGAGTATGTGCTGTCTGTTTTCACTATATTCCTAGGAAAGACTATAAAAGGGGTACCTGTCTTCGAAAATACCGTACAGTTAATGTCATGCTGAATTATAAAAGTTCTGAATAAAAAGTTTCCTTTGCGCTCGCATACAATTCTCGTTCAAGATCAGTGTACGATTTTAAAAACCTTTAGAAATTGTGCCGAAGAATTTTTCGTATCAGTTCACAACAAAAGCGAAATCTGAATATGAAAATTCTAATTCTATATCCCAGAGTAAGTCGTATGTATCAGGTGAACTCTCGAAAATATCTATCAGATTTCCATTTCTTAGTTCCTCCTAGTTGCTGTAAAAGACAGAGGATTCGAAGGGGAAAACCCACATGATATTAAAACATCGTAAATATATGACCCAGCTGTTTATATCTCGTATCGAAATCCCGATAATTACTCTCGAGGCTATTCCCAATACCTTTGAGGGCAATTTACGACCATCTCAGATCGTTCCATAAATTCCAATGAGCGTCGGTCCCGACGGTTCCCCGCCGCTAATCACACCTCTTAGCGGAGGCCACACATCGCCCCGCTCCAGCAGCGAAAATTGTTTTTGTACCTGAAACGACCCGCGTGCTGGCGGCACTCTAGGGGAGAGGCAGAGTTGGAGCCTTGTGGTACCACGATAGGGTGGGAAAGCGCATGCACGATGGTTCGAGTGGATTACGCTGAAACGTCGGATTTTTGGCCGAGAATGTTCCCGCTTCAATACATGACGTCAAATATTGCATGTTTTCGCCGTGTTGTATGCGCGCAAGCACATTCACCATCACTTCTCCAAATCCCAACGCTGGCACGTCAGTTCTATCCTTTCGCGAGTTGTTAGAAGAGAGGAAAACACACGAGTTGATCACATCAAAATTTCGCATCATTTTCGTCATTATACTCTCGTAAAGCCATTTATCACCCACTCTGCCTACGTATGCGTCAACCAAAACCCATCTCCTTCCACTTTCGCCTGCAGCATTAGACAGTTTCCAGGAGCCAGGTCGTAAAGCACAGCCCAACGGGTCTACCCGAGCTTTCGCCGCCACCACCACCACCACCACCACCATCACGGCCTCAGCCGATACCGGGGTCGCGGTGCGGCTCTCGGTTCAGATTAATGGGGTCTGCGAGGAGGCGAAGGCACAAGGGCCCGCTGCTTTATTCGTATGTTGACGCTCCTCCCCCAGACCTCCGGTGGGTGCCTGGCCCGCCGCCGCCTCCGCCGCCGCGCCCAGGGCTTCCAAGTCACGTGCGGTTCGTGTAACGATCGGTGAATGGGTGCGCGTCGGTGCTCCTCGGTCTTGTCGTTAACTTTGAGGGAGAGCAGCAAATTAGTGGGCGTAGGCACAGAATGTCGGCACATACTTGTACTGACCCAAGATCCTGACGAGAGAATTCTATTTTTTCTTCCTCGCGGTAGATGTTTAATGTGAGGGCGGAGATCCACTTCACTGGAGACTTCCTCAGATAACGCTGCTCTTCCCAGAAAGAAGATTCTTCTATGATAATATTTAAAACCAATAATAATTAAAATGGTAATATTTAGATACTTTGGCTTGCAAGTAATTGTTGATTTGTACATTTCATTCATCCAACCATTCTTTTAATTAGTTCGCAGGGCGAAATGATCAAGCTAAATATCCCAATGCAAAATATCATTTCGACGTAAATAATCTTAGTCACTTCAAAAAATATTGTGAAAACTTCTAAAACGCATTTTTCAATAGACACTGGTAGAAACGTTACAGAACTCATATGATTATAAATCACGGCGAAGAATTCATTCCATTAGTTCGATTTTTTTAATATCAGGTATAACTATGTATTATGCTAAAAATTATATTTTCTCAAAGTCATTTGTGCTCTACTGATTTCTGAAGATGCGAATCCACGGACGTCTTAAATACTTGGGTAATTAACTAACTTATTAACTAAGCAACCTGTGGCCAAGACGTGGCGTCTCCCGGACCGCGAAACGCAGTCAATTGTTTGCTTCGACACCGGTTATAGTGAACTTCTGGGGACTAACATTTTTGGTTCACTATATCCAAGGTTCATTGTATCAGATGTAAAAATTAAACAGAACTATATAAGGATTGATTTTATTAATATAGCGACGCAGCAAAGTACATTAGCAGTACGAACTGAAAATTTAAATATCTTTATTTGTCCTTAAAAAATTAATTATTTTCAATTGTTTGCTTCGTACTTTTTCATTAGTAATTTCTCTAGAACCTTCCCCAGAGATCGTGCTCTTTCCATATTTGATTCTGCTTTGATCTGTGTCTAAGAAAGTTGTTCCCCTTTCTTCACGTCATGGGAGGCTTGCTCTGTTATGACCTTTGGCCAATGACGTTACAAGCTGTCTATTGTTGGAATTTGTGGCACTGAGGCGATGTATTCATTTTCAGGAAAGAATTAATTTCCAGGACATTGTATTTCCTACGTTCACTATATCCGAGGTTCAGGATCACTATAACCGAATCTTCTTGTGCTCATTTGTAACGTGAGTGAAACGGGCCCAGTGACACGTTCACTATAACCGAGGGTTCACTCTAACAGGAGTCGACTGTAGTAGTTGCGCGCCTCTTGTGTTCGTGTGCGTCCGCCGCGTCGCGGCGCCTCCGAGGGCGGTCGACCGCCGTCCGCCACGCGGGGTGGTCCGCCGCGGGTCGCGTGGTCGGAGCCCGCGCCCCGGCGCACCACCACACCCGGGGCGGGGCGGGGCGGGGCGATGCCGCCGGTGGCGCGGCCGCAGGCTACGGTGCACGGGTGCAGCTAATGTCGGTAATTACGCAGCAGACGCCGCCGCCACCGCCGCCACCGCCGCCACCGCCCTCGCCGCCTTGCACACCCGTCGGGCCGTTCCTTTCTTTTTTTATTATTTTTTTGCTTTTCTTTTTTTTCCCCCGCGCGGCTCTCAAATTACAAGGAACCGCTCGCCGGCCGGTAATCAAGTTAATCTTTGAATGATTTTTCTTTCATGTCGAATGAACTGGGGCGGTCGGGGCGGCCGCGACGGCGGCGGCGGCGTTGGCGCGCGTCCAAACACGAGGAAGATTCGGCGCCGCCAAATACGGCGAGCGGAGGTTGTTTTGAGAGAGGCGCCCCACGCAGCCCTGCATGGTGGATGCTGCGGGCGAGAGGGCCTGGGAGGGACTGTCGGAATCGGCGGTGGTCCAGATGCCTGATGCAAAGGCAGATTAACACGAACTTACTCTCGAGTTTAGAGGGTCGGAAATGGAAGGAAAGTAAAACTAAGGAAGATCAGGGAATATGTTCCGCAAAAGAAAATTAAGTTTGTTCTTCTTGATTGTTCAGATAATTTATTTAAGAACGTTCGGAGTGCGCCGATTGTTTAAGAACGTCATTTCGACTGCGCTTTCGACTTCTGCAAGCCGCCAAGTGTCTGTGAGGATTTTTACAAGACACAATGAGATTCAAGCTCCTAGTGGCG
>JAHLJT010004567.1:161865916-161923416 GCA_031308135.1 Acheta domesticus
CAATTCTGATTGTGTCATCTTTATTTAGATGTGACGGTAAATGTTTAACAAGAAAAATATCCTCGTTTTGGGGCAACTCAGCAAGATAATAAATTTTTAATTTAGTAAAGAACTACACTTAACCTGTGTATTTTCAAGTAAATGCATTCTATACCTGTGTTAAGAACACTGTGCTCAGATAAATTGTGTAAATAATAAATGACAATCTGTCTGCAAGTTGTGCTAATGATATCCATTGCTCTTGGATGTTATTTACATCTTGAACAGAATTTGTGCCATCATTTTGGGAAATATTGGTGTTGTCAGCTTCCAGTAGATTTCCATAATCTGAAGCGTTCTGTAGAGACCAAAGAAACTTATAATAAAAAGTATATAGTTTTGTTAGCACTGTATTTACTTGTTTTCTTTACCTTATTAGGCATAGCTGTTAGGTAGAGCAGAAACTGCACATACTTGCTACCTAATACAGTTTGTATTATTTGTGGAACAGGGTGCTCATGATTGGAACGTGCCATTGTAATGATCGCAACTGATACAAGAATAGAAAATGTAATTGCAACCATTCCTTGACTGTATGTTTGAACTAAAAAAGAACATTTTATGATGTAATAAAAAAGATCAAAAATAAATTTAATGTACTCAAATGTCAAAAATTAAAATAATTACCTAGACCTGGGACATGATCAGCAGGAGCAGGCAATACTCGAGCCAAAGTTATCACAAATATTGTCATGACTACCAAACTCAAACATGAAATGTGCAATTTATGTGGATGTAATGGTGAAATCCAAAATGGTAATAAAGTCATAAGACTGATTGCTAAAACAAATAAGTATTTGTAATATTATATGATATTTAATATAAAAATAACTATATGTTACTGGCATGTATCAATATGAATGTATTGCATACATCATACCTAATAATGGAACTCCAAATACAGCTCTGTACATGTAGGTGTTACGTTTAAGAGTATAACGAATTGCCATGAACGCTTCCTGTGGTATATCAGTTGCATTATTCCAAGGAGTTCTAATACGAATATTTTCGTAGTGCAAATTAATTATTTCCCACTCAGAATTTGTTTGTTGAGCTTCTTTCTCGGGCTGCAATAAATTTACAATGTAATAAACATGTTTTCAGAAGGTAAAGGTTGTAAATAAACATGTGTACCTCGTTTCCAAACAGAAGTTTCAAATATTTCTGATCTGCCCAGAACCCTAGCTGTAATTCACAGACTTGTGTATCATAAGGCCATTTACTTAAGTCCATATTACAGTGCACTTCAGCTTCAAAGTGAGATTTCCACCTGACTGTTCCAACTGGTGACACAGTCATAAGATCGTCTAAAAGAAATATTGCTTCTGATCCTACAGCACTTCAAAGGAAAATAATTATTTTATAAACAATACCTCTATTTCTTACAAAAGTCTTATTTTGTATTATTTCAAAATGTTTATTATTATAATTTGATACATACTTATAAAGATATATTTGTGGTTGCCAAATATCATGATAGACCATTGTTAGTTTCGAAATGTTTCCGTATTCAGTTGGGTCCCATTGAATCTTTTGGTCTTGCCATTGCTGCAAGTTACAATTCTTATTGTTCATTACACACAATGTATTGATATAGATAATACAAAGCATTGAAATACCAAAATTTAGTTACCAGTTTTGCTTCTGCTGTTACTGTCATTTTTGACTGCTTCTCGTCCTATAAGTAAACAATCGATGGGTTTTTATATTTTGATCAAAAGTAGGTTTTTCAGATACTTTCTGTTCATACTTACAAGTTTTACAGCCTTGTTCAGTAATTGCAGATAAATTGTTGTGAAGTCATTAATTTGAATTACTGGCCTACTGTATGGATCATAACGGGTAAAAAGGTGACTTCTGAGTTTTTCCAATGTTGTTAAATTTGCTGCTACTTCATCTGCTTCTGTAGATGTAGCATTGTAATAAATTGAGGAAAAATAATCTTTTTAAAATTTATCCAATTGTATTTTTTATTGTTAATAACACAACTCACTTATTTAAAATTACCACTCCATACGAGATCATTTAAATTCATTCTATTTATTAAAGATCAGAGAGAGATAGAAAAAATAATAATAATAATTATTATTATTATTATAAATTATAATTTTGTGGCTTATTGCAAGATCTATTCATCTCATTGCCCATAATGGTGTGTTTTGTATTTTAGTGAAATTTGATCTTGCACCAAGCCAGAAAATGATTTCCAAAGAATCCTTGTTCAGGATTTTTGAGTCTACTCAGAAAATTTCTACTTTTTACATAAAATGAAATGCTTACGGGTTTCATTTGGGCAGCCATAAGCCCACTCGCCAGCATAATTTGCCCAATTACAGAATGCAAAGAATCGAATTCGAAGAGGATATGGATCATCCCAAAACATAATAGGTGCTTCATTTCCAAGTTTTCCTACTTCCAAATGTCCAGGAAGGGTTACTTTAATCCAGAAGCCTCTGAATTCATCTGGTGATAAAATATTAGGGGTCCCAATTTGAACTACAGTTGATTTGCCTCCACGCCTTTTGTTGCGAATAGCAGCAAATGAATTTTTTCCTCCTCCAAGTACAATTTCATAACTTTCATCTTGTTGTGTGGGAGTTTCTGCATTTTCAGTAGTTGATAGCAAAATATGTGCATCACTTGGTGCCTTCACATAGAATTCAAATAATAGATGGTTGTCACTGTGTTCTCCAGCTTCTCGAATGTGATACACAACTTTGTAGCCATATCCTGTTGTAATTGCTCGTTTACAGCCTTGAATATTTACTGAAAATTAATTAAAAATGTTTTATAGATTTGTTCTGAGTCAAAAAAATATTTCTGGAACTTGATATCTGCGTTCAACTACATACCTTCGGTGCTATTTCCATTTCCATTAACAGAATGTAGGAATAATTTACAAAATAACACCAGTACCAGAAACATTGTTCTTACTTCCACTAGAGGATGTGTCTGAAGCTCTGCAAGAGGAAGCTACTGTGATATCCTTATCTACTTCTTCCAGACTTACGCTTATCTAAACCCCCACCAGCCCCCAATTTAACTTGTAGTATTAAAAATAAAATTTCATTTATGTTGTGTCACAAAAACTTCATAAGTTGAAATATTGAAGAATTGTAATGATATATCATTGCTTTAAACTTCAGTACTATAGTTTGCATCGCTGTTGTTTTCAGATAGTCAATCATTCATCAAAGAGGAAAGTAGCATTTAATTTTTCCCTTTGAACAAGAAATGGGAATGTCACGGTTGGAGGTAAATGTTCGACGATTATTATCACAATGTGAGAATATGGCCAAAGAAGATTCTCAAGACTGGAGGCTTCATAAGGTTTGTGAACATAAAAAGGTGCACTAGTTGTAAAAATAATTAAACCTCTGAAGAATTCACTTGTTTTTTCTTGTTTCATATAGTATATTTCTGCATTGGATGAAATGGTATCAAGTCTTCAAAGTCAACCTGTGTAAGATATTACAAATATCACTGCTTGTGCTGTTCACTGCTAACATTTTTTAAAAAGTTTTGTGTACTTAAAAATTAGTTTGTTTTCAGAAAACCAAACAAAGAAACAATGTCAGAGTATGTGAGAAGAGTTGATTTCCTCAAAGGTCTCAGTGAAACCCATAAACTAGTAGGTTAAACTCACTATCTGGACTTCATTATGTTCTGCAATTTTATGTGGTTATAACTTTTTTGTTTTTAATTGTCTTTGCAGAGTAATCCTGTTGAAAAAGTTGTTGCCACTCAACTACTGTCTCATGGGGCAGTGGCATCCACAGAAACAGTAACCAAAGAGATTCATCAAAAAACAACATCAAAATATACTAAGGAATTGCGTGATCAGCTCTTTCACAGTGACAAAAGTATATATCCACAATTTAGTTTAGAAATGAAAGTAATGATCAATCTTATTCTCAATGTATAATATCTAACACAGGTTCTGATGAAATTAGACAGAGAAAACAAAAGACAACTGGTGAAGATCTTGATGCACTCCTTAAATTTCACCATTCAATGCAAGAAAAAATCGCTGAAGATATGTTGTCATTAGCACGCAATCTCAAAGAACAATCCCAATTAGCAGGTAGCATTATTAAAAAAGATACAGAAGTAAGTTTTTGAGGAATTCATGCTTTAATACAGTGCTTGGCATATATCAGTATTAATGGTTTGTTAATTTCAGACTGTAAATAAGTCAGCAGTTATGGCTGATAAAAATTTATCAAGTCTTAAAGTTGAATCAGAAAGGTTACAGGAACATAGCAGACGTGCATGGAAGTGTTGGATGTGGATTATGATTGTTGTAGTCATAGTTATCTTCATTAGTGAGTACTAATACAATTTATTATTTTCTTTTCAATGTATATATGGAAGTGTTGTAATCCCACCTCCACACATACAAAAAAAGTTTTTTTTAAGAGATTTGTTCACTTTGTAAGTGGGAAGTCGCCTCAGAGGCCGAGGGACAGTTCGCTCCGCGTGAGTGATCTGGAGCATTCCGACTCGAGTAACATACAAATTCCGGGCCATCGGCGCCTCACCAGGATTATTTAAACGTTATAATGGGACTTTTATTATGAACGTACAAATGTGAAAAAACATACAAATGTAAAACGCATAACTGAAAAAATTTAGCATTGGAATTATAGAAATTTATCCGGGACTTAAGAAAAAAACGTATAAGTGAGAAACATATAAACGGAGTTTCACTGTAACTCCATTGAGCTTCCCGTCTATTTTCATTGTTTGTTGTAACAATACATTCACTTGAGTGTCCTTCGTTATATGTCATGGTGCAGATCCGACTAATACGATTCCCCATGAGCTTATGTATGCAACTTTTTCATTTATCACCCACTCCATCACTCCCATTTGTAAATGTCTTTCGCCATTCTTTTCTTCTGTTTACTTTAAAAATGCATTTAATTAAAGTTTTTAATCTTATTTAGGATCACAATGTTTCTTGAAATATGTATCAAATCCTTTCTTTATTAATTTTTCATGTCAATTTCTCTTATTTGTCCTTTGAATTTTTATTAATATTTCCCCTTATTCAGAATGAGATGAATATAGCTCATCTCAAAATATATATCTGCGTGTGCATGATCAATTTAATAAATTAAACATTGAGAGAGTATATAAAGAAAATCTTATTACATTTTTTTAACAAATTATTATTTTTTCACCCTACTTGGTGGGGGTACTTTATGTTCATTCACTTGCGTAAATCTGAATTGTCAAACAACAGCTTTTCTGTGCAATATGCTTAAAGTATGTATGTGTACATCTTAACAAAACAAAAATATTTCATTATCAATACACACTAATAAACTAACACTACTGTCATACTAATAATTTCCTCTCCATGGATATTATTTGTTCGGAAATCTCATACTGAACTATTCTATATTGAACTTAGCTATCACACTTTTTTGTTTTTGAAAAGAGATAAGGATGAATATAAATAAAGATATTACACATCTACATTCTACAGCAATATTTTGTATTATTATTATAATTATAATTGTCCTGTATATACCTTCCACAAAACAATCTTTCTTTGCATGCAGTAAAGTTGTTTAAGTGGGAATTCGAATATCGCCTTATATTATAAACTCCTAATAATTCTAAGTGTTTGCTGTAGATTTATGAAAATTTAGTATACACTCTATATTTGGATTTTTTTAACTTTATAGGAAACACATTCTTTATGTATGATTTTTGTATATTAATGAGAAAAACTGTTAGAACTTGTTTCACAATTTTCTGTTTGTTTGCTTACAGATATGGTGTTTTTTATGCGTTTGAAGAAAAAAAATTATAGCTAAAACTTATGTAAAAGTGGGTGTAAATGTACACGTCTAAGTATAAAATCAACAATAAATTTATATGGTAACACTTTATTAAAAATGTACATATTTTTAAAAAATATAAATTATTTGATATGAATTTCCATTAAAAACTTATTGACTGTGCCCTACTGGATATCTTCATATACCAGCATGAATATTGAGCTTTCAATTAAATACATCCTTGCACATTTGAAGGCATCATCTTGAAGTATAATTTTTACACATAAAATGTCAACTATTCAAGAAACTGACACATGATGCAGTTTTACTCAACTATACCATGATAAATTCAATATAATTCATTTAGTGAAAATTATTAGATTCAAAATTGACATCCTTCAAGAGGACTACTCCTTGGGTTTTACCTACTGTAAATAAAAGCAAATGCAACCTGCTTAGTGAACACTGCATTTACCAACATCTTTCGTACCCACACATTTTCACAGCTTGTACTTTCTACTTGTACCCATATACTGATAGTTCTTATTAATTTCAATGGTTTACCACTGTGCAGAACCCTGCACAATCAGTTATAAAATGAATTTTAAGAATCTGTAAGTAAAACAGTAAAAATCATTTGGTACAGTATATTTTCTGTGCTAAAGAGACTACTATAAATGGAGTTCATAAATTAGCAATAATGGGTAACTAGTTTACTCGTGCTAGTTAACTCATTGGAATGTTTGTGAAAATCCATTTCGTTTCAAAAACTCCACCCCTTCAAAGGTATTATCTTGTCTTCATCAATCAAGAATATATAAACTACCTCAAATGTAAGTAAATCTTTTTAAACATTTTCTGGTCAGTGATACATTAACTTACATTAAAAACTTATCAGACCGTGTAAATGAAATAATGGGCACAAAATGATTGAGATACACTGGTCCAACATCTCATCTCTACCTCCTCCTCATTGTTAGTCCCATTAGAAATATTGTAGCAATGATAGAAAGCAGAAAATAAACAGACATTACATCTTAATTATTTTGAAGATCACTTCTAAAAGATAAGCGGAAGAAAATATTGAGATTTATTATTTAATGTAATTATAAAATAATTACTTTATTTGCCAAACTAGTCTGGCACATTTGGAAAGAAAATAATGATTTTAACAGGTTATAAATAATATAGTTTCATTAAAAAATGACGTATCTAAAATTTTTACAATTCTATTTATTCATGATCAAGTAAATTCCTTACTGGCAGATTAACATTTAAATAAAGTCCACTGTCTGTATCAAAATAGTACTTATTTCATTACCCTTCAGTAAGGCTACAATATTATTACCCTGAGAGACTAAAATATTTTAAATGTGCAGTGTTAAATTTTGCATTTGAATAATACTCTCATTAGTGCATCTATCACAGAAAGTTATGCAGCATTCATAATGATGAGTCTCAATCAGAATCATCCTCATAATCCTCCAATGAATAAGAACTTGGCCTTTGCTGCATAAAATTTGCCCTCTTCTGCTGAATGCAATTTGTAATAGCAGAATTCATGCTCAGATTTTCTGCAGTGTCTCCATCCTTATTGCGAATTGAACTGTCAGCACCATTTTGTAAGAGCAGCTCCACCACAGCAAGGTGTCCTTTGGATGCAGCCGAGTGTAATGGTGTGTCACCAATTTTGTTCTACAAATCAAAACAATTAACAATTATTGACATAACTATGACAATTTTAACAAATACATGTAGTATGTGAAGAATTCAAGCTGAATTGAATTACATTCAGTCATGACATTTCTGGCCTTTATAATAATCCAGGAAATATGCAATTTTATTTTTACCTTAATTTACAAGTGCGAACATTCAACAAATCTCGCTAAAATTCCCCAAACTTATAAGAATTTATAACACTGAAATTTCACCTTCTATTTAAATTTGCAGACAATTGAAGTAGGGTAATTTTTGCTTTGAACTAATTATAAAAATGCCATAAGACTTGAAATGAAGCCCCCAACATGCATCATTTGTTTTGGTTTATCCCTGAGACTATGGAAGTAGTTTGAACAAAACAGAAGAAAAAGAAGTTTCATCTTCATAGTATCTGTTATTTTCTTTTATTTCATTCTCTTCAATGATTGAAATTCACTTCCTACATCCTTCTTCCAATGAAGCATGAATTCTTCTACTGGACTCCCCATAGCTCGTCATACGCAGTTTTTAACTGTTTTTGACGTAAATAAATAAATAAATAAAGCAACTATCTCTTAGCAACATTAAATATATTAATGTGTGTCAGAAATTCTAAATTCAGTTAGAACAATTCAACAAATCTGTAAATATCCGACTGTTTCACTGAATTCTGGAGAACAATTATTGCATGAATTTGATGTCAAAAGACATGTTTAAAAGAGAAAATTTGCGCTTATAATGTCAGTAAATTTGATGAAATCGATAATTTTAAGGTACTCATTTCTTTCAGTTATTCAGAGGATAATTTCAACCAATTTTATTTACTGATGCTTATTACCTGAGCATTAACAGCTGGATTTGGAAGCATCAATAATTCTTTTACACAATCAACATGACCTGCGTGACAAGCCCAATATAAAGGGGTATTTCCTGCATGATCCAACCCTGTGCCTGACACCCCCTGAGAAAGACATTCTTGCATAAAATTCAAGTTCCCACGACGTGCTGCTTCATGCAAAGGTGTTTGCACTTCTTCCACTTGATCTCCAACTGTAAACAATATAATCTTGATATTGAACTCATTATTCTGAAACAGTTGATTTAGGCAAAAGAATAGAGAACAATTATTTACCATAATTGCTGGGAATAAGACCTGTCTGGTTGCCACATCGTGCCTTCCACCAGTTTGGATCTGACACTTGGTCAATAACATACAAAATATCACCTTCTTGAAATGACAATTCATCAGGCTGAAAAAAATTAACATTTAAATGATTCAAATTCAGAGTTTTTGGAGACAGGATATCAAACCTGAGTTGAGGACCCTATTGCCGTACTTCACTTTCTGATTGGTTAGATTAAAATAAATCAAGAAACGTGAAATAGGTTTGTTTAAAACACTGATATAAGTTCCATGATTTATATCAATATTTAAAGAAAAGTGCAAATTCTTTAATTATTTCAACTGTCAAACAAATTTTTCATTCGAAAATGAAAGTTTCTCAGCATCTTAGGGATGACAGTTTTTAACTGTTTTTTTTTATGTCAAATAAATGTAAAAGTCATAAATTATTGTGTCATTAAATAGATCGACAGAAATTAATCAAAATAATAATAAACAGTTTGAGAATACATCCATAACAATAAATAAAATAATGAATGAAAGTATTACTACTTACATACTGGGCTATATACTTGTAAAGTGCCCTCATTACTTTTACACTGCCTGTAATGGGGAAAAAATTATCACAAACCTTACTTCAAAATTGTGGAAAAACAGAAAAAATATCGATAGTTTCTCTTATTACAGATATTTTATTGCATCATAAAAGTAGTAATCTGACAGTGGGCGTGGTGGAAGAAAGTTGGAAGTTTTGCAATATTTCTCCGCATCTTCGTAAACAATTTGCGTTTCATTTCTTACCAGGTTTAGGTGCGAGTTTGGGAGGGCCAGGTGGCACACCCGGACCTGCAGTAGCACTTTTCATCGTGTTTGATTTTTCCCTACAGAATCACTGCACCTTCATGTTATTTCAACCCACGGTGTACGAAATCTTTTATCCCGTGTTTCAACCGCAGGCAGGACCGGGCAGGACCCGAACAAGGATCCTGCAATTGGACCGGACCGTGGGCCGGGTACACACTATACTGCAATTTTCATAATTTTGTCCCTGACAGAAATCAGCTGTTTTGCTGCCATCCAATCAGAAGTTTATATTTCGCGACAATGACGTCACTATGGTGACGTTTAAGCTCTCGATTGGATGAAACTGTGAACAGCTGATTTTTGTCAGGGATAAAGTTACGAAAATTGCAGTATACACGCCTGAATCGTGAATCGAATCATGAATCATAAGAAGTGTGAAGTTCGCGGGGTGAATTTTGAATATTATTAATATTTTGAGAGTTCTGTGTCGAGACTCCAACTCTAGGACCTCCCGGTCAGAGGCACTGCAGTGACATCAATCGATGCCGAGAGCCACCTAAGCCGATGGAAATTTTGAAAATGTCTCATGACCTGTTTGTAAAGTACACCTACTCCAAAATTTAAAGAATGTTTTTCAAAATTGCAGAGCTTCAGGTCGGACCAGATCGACCAGGGAAAATTCATCATTAAAAAAAAACAAAAACCTATAAATAGTTTAGGCGCGAGTATTGTTCAACGGATGGACGTTTTGAAGAAAAAAAAAACGACACTTTTCGATATCAGGGGACCCCAAAACGTGTATTTCTATTGAAATCAATTTTCCGCTTTACATAACTTACCCTATACTACGTATACTCCATATACACGTATGTATACGAAGTAAAAATGATCAGGAAATTACCGTGTTAGACATCGGACGAGAAAAGTGTATTCAAACTTTATAACTCTTCGTTCGCGGTTCCGAACTCTTGTCAAAGTTGAAAGAAAAGCAATTTCAATATTTTGCACTTTTTAATATGCGTCTAAAAAATGAACAGGAAAATATTGAATAATTTCCATGTTTGACATCGGACGAGAAAAGTGTATTTGAACTTCAGAACTCATCGTTCGCGATCCAGAACTCTAGACAAAAACGTGGAAAACGTGTTTTAATTGTTTATAAATGTTGAATAATAGAAATGACATAAACGTTTTAATACCACTTTTGTAGAAATTATCCATTAATTCAAAATTTGAATCAATTTCTTTAGTAAATTGTATTATGATGAAAATATCTATTAATAGGGAAATCTGCTATTTAACAACATTCCAAGGATAAAGGCATAGGAAAATTATACTGTAAAAAAGTTTAAATTAGTTTTCAGGTGCTAGAGATCATTGAAACAAATGTTATTTCATGTCAGAATATTTGTTCAAAACAGATTACTTTATATTGCTTGTAGGAACTGTTTACAGACTTACTAATTAGTCTAGATTTTTCATATTCTTTGGTGATCTGTGGTACTGAAATAAGACTCCAGAATGTAAATAACTGGTTATAAAAATATAATAAAATTATTTTTTAATAATAAATATAATAATAAATATAATAAATTATAATAAAATGGTTTAAAATATTTTTTAAAAAATACACCATAATAGTATTACCTCTGAGCATCTACTACAGATGATGAGTTTTGTAATCAATAGGAGGTAATCCATACCAGTTATAGCACCTTTGGATTGAGTAGGCTACATCATATAGGTAACGGGTAAATTGATGTTAGAATTAGTAAATGTATGTGGAAAAGAAAGATGTCTTTACCAATTGTTTTATGTTAAAAAAATTGCTTAAGATATCCATCAATATTATTTTTACACCAATTTTTTCACTCATGAAATTTCTGCTAATTAAATGTAAGAATCTAGAGTATACAAACTTATCAGACAAATTATGCAAAACAATTTGTTTCTTACTACCTCATCAGAAGTAATAATCACTGCTCTCCTGTTCATACAAAGACCTTAATGATACATGGCATTTTCAGGTACCCATTTACATCAAAATTTTGTGGAAATGATGAAAAAATGCTTGTTAATTTAATGTTTGTTCTATCAAAATCTATTTATTTTGCTCTGATTGATGCTTCATACAGTTTAATCTACTATTCTTAATTTTAGAGATATTTGCCATTTTCTGTGCTTCTGTGAAATTCACTTCCCTCCTCACCAGCTGGAAATTCCAAACTAGCATACCTATTGGGATTCAAAATTTTGTGTATCTTGATGAAACAAAAATGTATCTTCTGAACCAGAAAAGGTATTTATAAAAGTCTATTTGATTTATAGCCAAATGTACTCTCCTTTTTTGAAACCTCGAAAATCTACATGTTAAGAACAAATATATGCAATAATTACAGTTTTATTTCCTTATGAGTAGACAAATACCTTAAAGACTGTCTATCTTACTGTTGTTCTCTGTGCCACTTAATACACTGTTCTTCCCTTTTGCCAGGGTTCTGCCACGAGTCAAATGCATTTTTCTCGATATTTCCCTGTGTTTTCCAGTTTTTACCTGTTTTTCCTGAAATTAATGGCAAACCTACTTGATGACTTTTTGTTAGAAGTTTTAAAATAAAAACAGAAAAGAATTACAAAAAATCCATTAGCTAGTTTCTAAGAAAGGTACATTGATGAAACATGTAACTCATGGTAATTTATATGGCAAAAAAGTATAACATAGACAGTACTCTCAACAGACAGTAGTAGATAGTCCAGCTGTAGCTCAGGCATGGCCTTCTAGAGTGTTATAAATGTTCTGAGCCCCAAAGCTGACAAATGACATTGAGAAATTGCTGGAGGGGGGAAAAAATCCAACAACAATTTTTCTCAAAAGGTCACCAGAAAAGGGAATAGAATGTTTCCTTTAACTTGGAAGACATGTAAAATGTCAATGTTCAAAAGGTGTGGAAAGTGATGGAGTCAAAAACAAAATTGAATGGTGGTCAGAAACAAGCAGAATCTTGAAGCCAGTGAAAAATTAAACTGACTATTTAATATTCTGACCCATTTAATCCCCACAGTACTGGACAGAGCAGAGAGTACATATCGGTACTGGACATATAATACTCTGTAACACAGTTTAAGAGCCGGGATCGTTTAATGTTGGGGTCAGTATTTTCACATTTAAAACAATGATTTACAAACTGTGGAAGTTTGCATGGGTCCAACTAAAAAAAAAAACAACAAATTTGGTAACTTTTCTTCTCTCTTCAAAAATTTATTTGTTTACATTTTTACATAATACTGTTTCTAAATGTCAAAGGTGCTTTCTTAAAGCAAAACAATACACAATAATTATTACATATGGAATAATAAATAATTTTAATGAGTCTTTGTTGTGCGTATTACAGGAGCACCCAGTGAAAACAAGAGGCCTAGAGCAATAGCTCCATTTTCAAACAAAAGTTCACCTCCCCTCTCCAATACATAAACAGAATGTATTTCTTAATGCAACAGAAATAACTTATAGCAGTTAATTTAAATAAGTAGTAAATAGATTCTTTTGTTTTGAATGGAAAAACTTTAACATGGCCTCAGTAAAGTCAGGTTCTGGGGCAAGCTGCACCATCTGTCTCCCCTTTCGGGTGCCCCTGGCTTACTATTGTTTTAAAATGAACAAATAATAAACTTAACAATAGCACAAACAAAAGAATGAATAAAATTAATGTTTAAAATCAACTACAAAGGACACATTGTAACTTGCTTTCCCCCAAACTGCAATAAAATTGTGCCTACAAATATTTATTAGAAAACTTGCTTTATTAAAAAAACTGATATCAGCAACAATATAAATTTCATATGAAAATATGCATTAATTGTTCTTATAGTTAAAAAACAACAACAATTATTACAATCCTATCCTCCTGCAGAAATGAACTTCAAATTCATTTGATGTTTTCATTAAAGAATTTTGCAATTTCTTTAGAGTCAAATTACAAAAAAAATAATTAGTATGTTATTCATTGTTACTGAATTCATTTTCATCAGTATGTGAAAATTGCTAGAAAGAAGCAAGGTACAAGAGTCACAATATTACATCACTGAAACTAAGCAGCCAAATAACGTGTTCAAACAACACTTGCCAAAAAACTATTGAGATTCATTGTACACTTAGAAAACCATTCATACTGATTTCAAATATTGAAATAGATATTAGTTAAAGAAATTTAAAAGAACAGTTTTATTATGAACTATATAAAGTATAACGACTGTGTATGCTAGGTATAAAAGTATTCCCTCTTGTGTAGCAACTTGCAAAATCAATTAGGTACATCTATTCTATAATTAAAGGGGAAGGAAACAACATTTTCCTAACATGATACTGGTCAATTTTTATTACTTTCAAAATTATACTAATATTTAAATGCTAAAATTGATATCACAGTTTCTTTTCTTTCACGAATCATGGATCAGGAACTGGCTCATAAGCCACTATCAGGTAAACACTTTCCGCTACTACATCAAAATATTTTGCTTCAATATCTTTCATACCATACACTGTTCATCTACAATGAAAAATAAATTAATATCTCTTTTATAACCTATCTATTGTCAATCTTATTTATGCTCTTTTCATCAAGTGCAGAATCACAGCCAAAATTTTATCTCTTTTAGGACAGAAACAATATCCCTTACTAAAGAAAATCTTTATGTTAAAATATAATTTCATTAACATGTAATGAAAAACAATTTTTACTAATTATGAAAAATTATGAGCAAATTGCAATAGATCATTTGTTTTATCAAAGAAATTGCAAACAGACAAGTAGCACAAGTATCCCCACAACATTGCATTTTTGGAACAAAAAGCTGCATCTCCAACAAGGTGATACAAACAATGGAGATGACAGTAAAGTGGGGGGAGTAGTAAAGACAGTTGCCATCAGAAAAGAAGGGAGGTTTTAGACCAACAATGATATCTACATAGCATTGTACATTTGCACTAACTGAAACACCATGAGTGAGTGACTGAAAGAGAGAGAGACCTTGATCTTGTTGGAATGACAGCACATTTCAAATGACCGAGTGATAATGGTGCAGGATGTTCAGAAGAGCTGGTGAACCTCAATTTACTTATGAATTTATTATACAAATTTTAAAATTCAGACATAATTGTAGGTCAGTGAAAATGGTCGACTGAAATGAAATTGCAGCATCAAAACCATTTTAATGATTAGAACAGAAGCCACATAATAATAAAGGCAATTAGGCTAATTGTAGCTCCTGCCACATTGCAATTGAAATTTCACCTTTAAAATGCAAAATCTTTGATAAAATATCTTGCATGTTTCAAATTTATTATCATCATAATAACATCTCTTTCTAATAAATATACTTCCATCCATTGGAAGGATTTTAAAGTTAAAGAAAAAACTTTTCCCTTCGTTTCTTGTTTTGACCATTCAAAGAGTGTGTTGAAATTGGTTTGTTGGCTTGGAGACCTTTCACTTCCATGATATTACAGTGCAGTTTCTTGCATTCATCTGACAATTTCTTTTATTTTCTTGTTAGGTCCAAAAATTTATGTTTTTACTTATGCCCCCAAAGACTCCATGGTTTATCAATTTCAAAGTGAAGCAACATGGAACCATTGTAGTAATCAGTAAAAATATTTTGTCAATCCATATTAAATTTCTAACAAACTAATATACTACAGTATTTCTACAATATGTCTGTACATACAGTAGCATAATTCACCAACCTAGTGTAAAGATTACTTCCACATACTTCTGCAACACTTTCGATATCTTTATTGTCAGTTCTCTTGTCTTTTTATTTCTATTCCCTTGGTATAAAGTTTCAAGGGCCAGGATTTCATTTATTTCTCAATCTTACCATTCTTTACTTCTGTTCTTCTTACCATTTTCTCACCTGTTTTCTCCTTCATCTATCATTTCTCCCATGAGGATACAAAAATTAGTTTAGTCTGAAGGCACCTGTTGATTTAAACAACTCAGTTGCAACCTTGTAGTCATCAAAATTCATTAAGCTTCACACTGATCTGATGGAAAACGTGTTTTAACAGTTACCACCCCATACACCAAACACACACAGTCTTTTTTCCTGATCAATGGATTCTGATAATTTGGGAACATCATGCCAAGGGGGATGGAAACCTCTCAAATTCTCTTTGTTCCAAACAAAAGAACAATACTGTATTCAACATGAATACCTAATAGAGAACCTAAGCATTTATTAACATTATTAAATTAATTTTTTAAAAGAAAATATTAATTTCTCTGGAAATATCTAATTTGCCATGTATTTCACATGAGAAAGCATGCAACATCATCTCAAATTTTTAATAGGGCTTCTGTTTTAATTTTTCTAATTTTAAAACTGATATTTTAATGAGAATTCTACTGTGCATTTCTTGACCACTTTGTCTTAGAGTTTGCTCCATCCTAGAAATAATTTTTTGTACACTGAGGAATCAGCATTATCTAGAATCAAAATGCAATGTGAAAATTAATTGCATGCTGCATTCTGTTTGTAGGGTTCTATCAAATATAAACAATAACAACATTTTTTTAACTACTAGTAAATTAAGGTATATTCAAGTGCTCAGTTTGTTGTGTTGGGGATACAACGTTTTCCGCTTCAGATGGTTCTTCCTCAACTGGAGAGTAAGATTTACCTAGAAAGAAGTAGAAATAAATTAAAGAAGGATTTATGTTAACAAGTAACACAAATTGAGAGCGATTTAGAGAGCTAGATTGAGAACAAATGTGAGTGCAGCATGAATGCAAGTCAGTTTTTAGTAATTTCCCTTTTATATGATAATTTTGCAACAAGTTCACATTTGGTGAAAGGACAATTTTCTAGAATATTTTATTTCTGTCTCGTGTATTCCAAAACAATCTGAGCATCCTCGAGATTGTGATGGCTCTCGAAGCTGAACCAGAAGTGGCCTCACTCACAGTATTACTATCCCCACAATCTTTGTGGAAGTTAAGAGGTGTCACACATATCATTTGTATTCTTTATCCAAAATTATTTCATTAAATAAGAATTAACCTTGAGGAAAAAACTTGGTAAATGACAGTAAAACAATTTGATGGAAAGTTGGGTAGATTGTAGCAGAGGCATGGACTTTATTGCCCACCCTGCAAAACCATCCCCATCTTTGATTTCAGAGAGCAGAAAGCAGCACATGAAGTAAATAAAACAGCAGAATATTATGGAATGAAAATATCATGCACGAAAACCAAGAAAATGGCCTTTGAAGGCAAAGAATTAAAAAATAAGGATAATAGTTTAGAAAACAATTGAACAGGTAAGGCAATTTTATTACTGGGGAAACATTGATGGAGAAGGACAAAAGGACTTGGAACATAAAATCAAAAATTTTAACAGACTAAACAGGACAAAATACTTCGGTAAGAACAAGAATACAGAGACAAAGGAAAGAATACACACAATAATAGCAAAGCCAGCATTAATGTATGAAATCTGGAACACGAGAACATAGAGACAGAGATTAGAAGCAGCTCAGATGAGGAGGTTAATAAAACTAGTCAGACCCGAAAAGGAAGAGATCAAAAAAGATTAAAGGGGGGAAAAAAATACGGGAAGAGGTAAAGGAATACCAACAAAATTGGTTAAAACATGTGGAAAGAAGCAAGTGCTAAAATATCAATTTAGCAGCAGAAGAGAGCAGGGAGTACCAATGAAGAGACAGAGGCAGCGCGAACACCTGGTCATGTAACTATAAAGCTCACTGCATTGAGGTCACAACCCACCTAAATTCCCAGAATGTTCATGATTTTAAGGAGATGTTTAGAGAACAAAATATTTTGCTTCAATGTTCATTCACTAGCAATAGGTTTCATAAACCACTATATATTACACTTACCTCCAATTCTGTTGTACTTAAAAGGAACAAGAGTAAATACACTAATCAGACCAAAAAGGGCAGCACCTCCACAGACAAAACCCAAGACGTTCCCATAATAGCGTGCACACTGGGAATGTGCAGAGCATTTCCTAAGAAAAATTAAAAGTTCTATCAGTAGAACGTTCAACAATAACGTGAAAATAATAATGAAATAATGATGTTTAAACTTGAATCACACACAAAATAATTTCAAAAATAAATAAAATAAAAATAAATAAAATCACTTGACAGCTACTATTAACAGAATTTCATATGGTGAATCAGTAACTAGTAATTCCTATTTTTTCACTTACAGGTACTGAATAATGGTAACACCAATACCATTAGAAAGTTTATCAGAGAAACTCATGGTACCATACACGAAAGCTCCACTCTCAGTGTTGGGACCAATGAAATCTGCAGTAATACCCAGACTTGTAACTAACATGATTGATCCAGAAGCACCTAAAATTAAGCACAAAATTCAATTTTATCATTTGAGAAGTATACGCTGCAAGGAGGAAAGTTCATTTAATACATTTTGTTAATATTATTCTAAACAAATTATAAAATTTCATAAGCAATTCATTGTCAAATTCTGTTACAGATTCTCTGGCAAGTATTAATACTTACCTAACATAACAGCTACAACATATATGAAATAAGTTTTAAAGTTGATATCACCCGTATCAAAGTATATCCATGTACAGGCACCAATACCTATAATAGCTCCCTGGAAATATGCAATCTGTAACAAAATTAAATAAGCATATTACAAAGTGAAATGAATTCTAAATACTGAATCACAAAATATAGTAGAAAATTTAACAAAGTAAAAACTAATTCAATGATACAAAAAGTTCAAATAAGTATGCATGATTTTTTAGCATCATATTTCCTGTATTACCTATTTGACTACAATGCTACTTCACAAAACGAAAAGAAACTATTAGTGGTATAAGAAAATGTACTTTCTCATACTACTATTAGCAACGCTTATATCATAACTAAGGAACTAGATTTTCATGTAAATACATATATTTACAGAAACAAGATAACTGCATTCAATAGATGTTGGCAGAGTTTACACAACATTTACGATTAGAATTACAAGACATTCTTAATGAAATGGATCGTTTTTATTTTACAAATTTTTGTATTATTACATATTTCTGACTCTCCATTTTGTTAGGACACAAAGATCTTGCAGATTAATTTGAAACTAATATTTTTTAAAAATAAATCTCTAGCTTCAATGATTGATATGATGAATAATGATGAAAAAATTTGACAAGCAATAACTGAACTTAAGTAATTTTCAAAATTTGAGGTTTTAATGAAAATGTGATGACAAGGTTTTAATGATAATGTGAGGACAAACACATTACTAAGCACTCATTCCTCTATTTGAGCATAATTTAATTTTTAATATTAAGTCACTTTTGAAAAAAATCTTGTGCATGTATTTTTTTAAAATTGTTATTATTTACTAAAAAATTACTCATTTATTAAAATAATTCTACATGACTTTATTTAAAGATCTGATTTTGAAGAACAGGTTTCATTAAAAAAATCCACCTTCAATTACGTAGCTGAAAAATTTTTACCAACTTCTGTAATTTCTTGCACCATTAAGCACCTCTTCTATGTTACTTATAAGAGAAAGTTAACAGGGGGAAAAAAAAAAAGAAAAGAAAAGAAAAAAGAAAAAAAACCTATTCTTTACATTGTATCCATCTCAACATTTTATCTTTTTTAATACAACAAAAAACAATCATCAATTAACTTAAATTCAATTCCAGTAAGTACTTGGGCATCCGGGAAATGCCGCAGATGGCATCTGTGCCTGGGAAGCGGCATTTCCCGGACAGTCAAGTAAATACTGACTCCGGACACAGAAACCTACAGCTTCTTTAAATTCAATTCACTCACTTTTCTCCCAAAGCGTTGGTTCATAGGTTTCACAACTAGTGAAACAACGAAACTAGAAAGGAACATCACCAATGGCACCACAGCTAAACTCTCTGCACTTTTATTGAGAGTTTCATGCAAGTAAAGAGGTACATAAACTTGAGAGAGATTAACAAACAGACGAGTAGCCATGTACACTGCTCCAACTTGATATAATTGAAGACTAGAAAGTAAATGTCCAACACTTTTTTTACTTCCAGGGGAACTAGCAATAGCACTATTGTGAAGGTTTTGTTCCTTCACAAATAAATGAAAAACAAAAGATGTTACAGCTCCAACCCCAATGCAAATTAATACAATCATCTGAAACAAAACAGAAATTATTACATTACATTTTTGTAGTTTTAGCTGTAGTGTTTCTGAAGTGGATTAGAAAATCATGGGTACTTTTCAAGAATTTAATTTGAAAACAAAATAAAATGAAAACAACAGCAAACTACCAAGTCCTTCGTACTTACTTGGAATTTGTGACTATCTTTGGATCCTATTTGTGCATCTGAATCATCTGTCATGTGGAGAACACTCCATGTTATAACATATACAAATATATTTGAAATCACAGTAAAACTGTATCTGAAATATAAATTGCACATAAAATTTCATAACAGTGGTTACATCAGTAAGATAGAAACTGTTATTAAATGTGAGATACCAACCAACCTGATAGCTGTAAGTGAAGTGCGTTCATGTTCACAAGGAGTGAGATCCGGAATCAATGAAAGATGAGAAATTTGCACTGATGCCCAACCAAATTGAAATATTATCACAAATGATGAATAGTAGATCAATTGGGCCCAGTGATCACTATTTTCACAGTGAATGCATGATGAAAATATGAATGGAAAACTCCCAAGAACACATATTGTACCTACAGAAAAAAAATAATACCGGACACTATTACCAGATTTAGTAACTGATAATAATGAAAACAAAAATGTATTCTAAAGGAAGACAGTATAAATCATTAGTTCATCAAAAAATTATACGACCACATATCATGTCGATTGAAGGTTTAGCACTCATGTCTAGTACTATGTCCCACACTTTTGATTCTAGACTACTGTTTATTTTTGCCTTCATACTTTGACTTGTGCCCATTATCTTTGCACAGTATGACATTAAGTTTTTAGGTGGTTTTAAAATTGGATTTTAGATTGATGTAAGTCTAGCTATAAAACTACCGTTTGTACATATAAATGTACCTGGAATGGTCTTCAGTCTGTATATTTGTTTCTGCATTATTATTCCATTCATTTTATGGAACGCTTATCCACATTGAGAACTAGCATAATGAAGTTGCTGGTCTTCTCCCCAACTAATGAGTAAAGGCAATAAATTCCAGCAGAGAAAGCGCCAAGTGCTCGAGTGTAATAGTTTTCCCAATGGATATATGGTCATTAAAGCTAAAAATGTGCCTATTGAGCACTGGTTCATAAAAAGAATGGATGTACTAATGTAACTTTTAAAAGCAGTTTCAGAATTCATATTTTTGCTCAATAATGTGAATCGTATATTAAAGCTTGCAAAAAAAATAGAATTGAAGTGTGCAGGAAAATATACACAACAGTGGAAGGCCAAAAGTTTGGAACATAGTCCTATCATGAATTTTGATGGTGGTCATACATTTTGGTACTGGTACCTACTGTGAAGTTGTTGACAATCATCACTTCATACTCTTGTTAACTGTTCTTATAGTTAATATGGCTTTGACATTTCTTCATGAAATGAAAGCAGAGTAAAGAATTACTAGAGAAAGAATTCTAAGATGAAATCAACTCATGATGAAGTTCAAGTAAATAAGTGTATCATTATTGTTATTTAGAAATAAATTACACTACTTTATCTTACTTCAAATAATACTCTTCTACAATTTTTTATTATTCTTTCAGCACTTACCAACAAGATGCCATGTCTTTCTCCTTCCATATTTACAGAGCCAAAATCCATCGGCAATATCTGATTGAAAGCCTACAAATGGAGTTGCCAGTGCATCGGCAACTTGCCCAACGAGAAGTACAATTCCTGATAATAAGCTATCAAATTTTAACACAAAATGGAAATAAACTAGAAGATATGTAAACCACATAGAAGCACACACATCATTTAATACATGTCCAATTCCATAAGACAACCTGAGGCGTAATGGTAGGGGTTTTATGATTTCTACATAATCATTAACAGATGATTCAATCACAGACATCATGACATGAAATACACTGTATATTATAACAAACTCAGAAATAATGTAGATCACAAAATAACAGTTGTCAGCCTTTCGATTGTACGTAAAAAGAAGAAATAAAGGAATATATTGTGCTTCATGAGGCGGCTAAAATAGACTGCGCTAACGCAACCTAAGTTGCAGGACTAGCTATGTTTGTCAAACACCGCGATTTCAATATGCATGATTGTTGACAGTCCAGCTAGTGACTAAGTGATAACCCAGACAGCTGATTAAATTCCAGCAGATCCAGATCTTTACCAAAACGGTCAAGTTGTGAAACACAGAAAACACATCCCAAACAACACACTACTACACATTTCCTGCGATACTGCGTTTGTCCTCGACACTGGGCGTTCGTTGCGACACTTACGTTATTTGAAAGTTTATATCAATTTTGGAACTAAGTTGGCTTTTCGAAACGTCGGGAATCGACCCTGACAAAACGGTGCAAGAGAAAAATCTTGACTGAATCTTTGAGACCAAATTGGTTCGCAAGTAGCAGATGAACAGATGACAACTGTCACGCGCTGACAGCTGTCACGCGCACGAACGTCACCCATTATATCACCTCACACACATTGCACATATACGAGCAGAGGACACTGTTCTGTGGAGGACACCTCATATTCTCATCTCATCAAGAGCAGTCTTAGTACATCTATGGCAAACTTGTTCTGTGATGATTTCCACGCATCTCGAGCCCTTATTACACTGGACGAGAGAGGAGTAGGAGGGGGTTGTTATTTCGACGACAGGACTATTATATCAAACCTGTCGCTCGTTTTTCGATATAAAATAATTTGTATCATATGGGAGCGAACGCTTCTCATAATTATATTTTGTGAACGACACTCGTCACTAACATTTATTCTTAATTTAAATAATATTAGAAAAGGAGTGGGGGTAGGTATTTCAGGGCTCAAGAAATTGCGGGCAGGTTGTGGGTGTAAATATCAATGTGCACACAAGGCCTGCTTCACTTGAAGTGAAGCAGGCCTTGATGTGCACACAAATGACGTCATACTTCATACACTCTGAGTGATACACGTGTACTATTGTTGGAACTAAGTTGGCTTTTCGAAACGTCGGGAATCGACACTGATAAAACGGCGCAAGAGAAAAATCTGGACTGAATCTTTGAGACCAAATTGGTTCGCAAGTAGCAGATGAACAGATGACAATTGCCACGCGCTGACTATTTTTACTTTCCCGTATACGTACGTATACACGAAGTGATTATACATAGGGAAAGTTGTGAAATGCTGCGCGAAAAAATGGCCAATTTTCGGCGAAAAAAATAATTGCCGTGCCGTAAAAAGGAAAAAGTGGATAAAACCAGTTGCTAAATTAAGAAGAAAAAAAATCCCCTAACACGTGGTGTAGCCAGAAACCCTGTTTTCTAGGTCCTTGATACCGAAAACCCAATTGAAAGGAAAACCTCCGTCTGTCCGTCTGTGAACACTGCTAGCGCCTAAACCATACGTACGATTTCTTCCAAAATTGATATTCCCCGGTCGATCTGGTTCTAGTCGAAGCTTTGAGATTTTGAAAAAGATTCTTCAAAATTTAGGGGTACTTTATATGAAATCCCCGGGTTCGATTTTCACGGATAACTGAATTTTCGAAAATTGTGAGTTTGAATTTTTTTTCGCCGTTTCTCCAACTACAAAATTGAAGATAGAGATTTTTTTCTTCAAATAAAAAAAATGTTCTGCATGTTGAGTTCTTTCATAAATGTCATGTAAATATTTTTCAAAATAATTTTAGTAGTTTTCGTGCAATATTGCGTGCAATATGTGCAATATTAAAAAAGTACAGAAACAAGATTTCCTCAAAAACGGCTTCAAATTTTTTCTTTAAACTTTTGGTAGGGATAGTGGTAAATGGACTCTATCAGATGACGTAAAAGCCATATTGCTCTATAGGTTGTTTTTTTTTAAAAAATTACAAAAATGTAAAATTTTTCACATGTTTCTCACGTCGATAATATTTACATTAGCGGCGATTTTTTCATATTATTATATTCACGAGTACATGAGCTTTAAATAATGTCAAGTAAAGTTTCTGGAAAACACAACCGTTTTCTGTGAAAAGTAGCTCAAAATTTCCCATTTTCAGAAACGCTCAAACGCCATTTTCTCATATATGGCTGCAAAGTTTTTCTTCAAACTTTTGTAACGGATAGTGCTAATTACGCTCTTTAGTATAGTGTAAAGTTTATTTTTTGTTTTTTCAAAAATTACATAATTTTAATTTTTTTGAAAGATCACTCATTGCCATTTATGACCAAGTTTTTGTGTTCTTTAATATTCTATTGCAAAATAAAATTATTCGAATAATGAAAAAATGCCTTCCACGTGATTCCTGCAAGCCTCTTTTCATTGAGCTAGGAATCTTACCATTGCCTTGTCTATTTATTTACGAATCTGTAATATTTGTCAAAAATGACCTACTTAACGGAGGGAACATATTTTCATGCAATATTGATATTTATAATTACAACACACGCCGTAGAAATCACGTGCATCAAGTGTCAGTATCAACAGCTCAGTACAAGAAATCAACATACAATACATGTACGTTACTTTACAACGCATTGCCAGATGACATAAAACAATTAAAGTCGGTACACAAATTTAAGTTTAAAGTAAAATCTTTTCTGCTGCAAAACTGTTTCTATACAATTAGAGACTATACTGATCGTGAAAAAGATGTTTAATGTAACAAAACAAAGATATATAATGAATTAGTTTACGTTTGCATTGTATACATTTAAAAAAAAATTAATACGTCTGTAACAAGTAATGTACTTCAGCTTCCGGGTCAATGATCCCCATCTCGATCAGGTTTGTGTCCACTTTCCCTGATCCATTGAGCAAATGCTGAGATGGCCCCTTGCTTTGCTTCTGGACGTAAATGTAGCTTCACTGTGCGCACGTTTTGTTGAGCACTCCTTTTGCCTGTAGTTCATTTACCGTTGAAATTGATTTTCTATAACTCGGGACAAAACATTTTTCAAATCTTTTTTATTTTTCTAAAATAATTATTTTCTAAATGCATTTTTCGTTTGTTTTTTTTTTTTTTAATTCTGACCCTCAAGAAAACGTGCGCAGATAAATTTCTTATCCCACACGTCATATACAGTTTTTACTGTTTTTTGACAAATAAATAAATAAATAAATTCTAAAATTGTTTCCATTCAACCAATAAGAAACCGAAAAATTAAGAAAATGAAAAAATTTACTTTTGGCGGTGATAGATGACAGCTGCCAAGAAAGAGTTTGTGACAATTCCGAATAGCTAGCGAAGACCCAAGGAAATAGAAAACTAATACAGGAAAGTCTGTGCCATTCTGTAGCACCACTAGTTCTATAACACACTTGGTGAATGCTGGTAGTGAAAATCTGAAGACCAGTGAATTGAGGGGGGAACACAGGGCTCGCTCACTGACACCACATTATTTCAGTGGCTGACCCCCCCCCCCCCCAAAGGCCTTTATACTGCGATTTTCGTAACTTTGCCCCTGACAGAATAAGCAGTTTGGCTGCCATCTAATCGGGGGCGTATATTTCGCGACAGTGACGTCACTATGGTGACGTTCAAACTCCCGATTGGATGAAACCGTCAACAGCTGATTTTTGTCAGGGGCAAAGTAACGAAAATCGCAGTATAGTGCAATTTTTATAACTTTGCTTCTCAAGGCCCGTCTTCACGATGGAATATGTCACAGTATTTCGCGTCTTTCTCAGTCGTGCGCTAGACATCGCATGATCGCGATCGTATCAACCAGTGCTTGCGATCATGGGACGTCTATAGCGGAGCAACCGAGACAGTTGCTGTACTGCGATATCGTAACTTTGTTCCAAACAGGAATCAGCTGTTCAGTGTTTCATCCAATAGGGAGCTTGAGCGTCAGTGACGTCACTGTCGCGAAATATAAGCTCCCGATTGGATGGCAGTGAAACAGCTGATGCTGTCAGGGACAAAGTTACGAAAATCGCAGTATAACAGGTCGAACGGCAAATCACCAGTATTGGCAGCGTGTAAATCATCCTTTATATTGCGAGTTTTGTAACCTTGCCCCTCAAGAGCCGGCTTCACGATGAAATATGTCACGGTAGTTTGCGTCTTTCTCTGTCGTGCCGCTCGATATCGCATGATGGCGACTATATAAAGCAGGGCTTCCGATCATGCGACATCTAGCGGCATGACCTAGAAAGACGCTAAATGCAGTGTGATATTCCGTCATGGCCATAGAGCACTGATCTGTATATAACATGTAATATACAGATCAGTGCCATAGAGGCTTGAGGGACCGTGTTATAAAAATCGCTATATACTGCGATTTCTCTAAACTTTGCTTCTCAAGGCCCATCTTCGCGATGGAATATCACACGGCATTTCGCGTCTTTCTCGGTCTTATAGATAAAAGTCGCATGATCGGAAGCACTGCGTAATACGGTTGCGATCATGCAAAATCTAGATGAACGACTGAGAAAGATGCGAAATACCGTGACATATTCCATCGCGAAGATGGATTTCATTGGCCTTGAGGGGCAAAGTTAGAAAAATCGCAGTACATCGGCTGTTCTTCCTTTCTGCGCACGGGGGTGTCAATAAAATGGAATATCTAACGGTATTTGACGTCGTTTCAGGTTGTGCCGCTAGGAATCCCATGATCGCGGCTGTATCGAGCAGTGCTGGCGATCATGCGACTCCTGGCGGCACAATGGAGAACGACACGAAATACCGTGAGATATTCCATTTTATTGACATAAAAAAACCTCCATGCACACTTGTGCGCATTTCTTAATTATTATTATTTTATTGACATACTTCCGTGCGCCAAGAAAGAAAAACCGAAGTATATATACTCTTATATCCAGAATGTGGATATATGGACCGCGGTTATATGCAGCTCCGAAAGAATAGGAAATGCTCGTATTAAATTGGTATCGATATTGATATTTTTTAATGACGAGGAGATTAGAATATTTTAAAACCTCCTTCGCTGGAAACAAAGTCATTCTGCGCTGGCAATATAATTTGCACCAGAGTACACCGCCACCTGTTGTTCTATCCGATTCAAACGTACGACGAATTGACAGAATTAAGTGGGTTACGATTATCCAACTGGCAGCGTTGTTCTTTCTGAATTTTTTTCTATTGAGGTTTCCGATTGGATGATACGTCCCTACTGATGAGAAGTTACTTTGTCGTTAAACGGAGTATAAGGCGGTGATCGATTTGCGCGGGAACTGGCGGGAACTCGGCTTTTCGCGCCTCTTGAGGATCTTGTGAGTTGGGTAGCTGGAAGCAGCTTGTGGGTTTCTTTCTTGAATTATCAGTGTTTGTTTTGTTGGGAAACAAATTTTCAGCTTGTGATCAGGATATCTGAAATTTATTTTCTCCTACAGGCACGTTACTGATATTTTTTAAAAGGACGATTTGTTTATAATTGTCCTGACCACGATGCCGTCTATTTTGTGTACAGAATCATTTCCTTCTGAAGTTATAGAGAGGTAAACAATTATAGCTTTTTTTAAACAGACCAAGACGCTGTCAACACTGTTCTAGGGCGAAAAAATTCACTTACTATTAGCAAAAAAGGGCAATTGGAAAATAGCCGGGGTGTATTCAAATTTGGACCATAGTATAATATATTTTCAAAAACCATATTCAAGCTCTTTCAACTCATTCCTATGTAGTCGATTGAGGAAGTAGAAAATAAATGAAATTTTTCTGAAGATTTATCTTTTAGAATTAGCATTTTGTTTTTATTACTATTTTTAATTTCTTACAAGCAATGGTTAGCTGCCAGATTATTAATGCTATTTGTTCTAACCAGTTGATTGAAGAAAATAATTGTTCAAAATTAAATGTCAGTTGTATTACATTTGTGACAAATTGTTTTTAATGTTTCTTTTGTATTGCCTCTGTAGGCTTCAAGAATTGGAAAATGATTTTAAGGAAGGCGATCTCACAAAAAAGGGCTATTGTAAAAAAACTTGGAAGCTGGTTGAGCCTCATGTTTCCTTAGCAGTTGCTGAAAAAGTGCATGCTTTACAAATGAAGTTTGCCAACTTTGATTTATCTGAGGTAGTTTTTAAATTCTTATTGTGTATGTCCATGAGGTTCATAAAAATATTAATACAGTTCTAAACACTTGCAGAGTGATTACTGTGAACAATTAATAGCTACATTGAAGTCCAGTAATATCATTGGGAAGATTTCTGTGAAAAGTAAAGGAATAAATGACACTGAAGAAGAAAAATGTGTGAAAGGAAATGGAAATGGCTTTCTTGTACCCTCGTTCTCTGAGAGTAATATTAAAACTCCTAAAAAGAAAAAGATCCAGGGGAAATTAGTGAAGATCAGAAATCCCCTAGTAAATGTAATAATAATAACAATGGTAATGAAATGCCAGATGTCCACCATGCTGAACCAGGGTCTTCTGGGCATGGTGCATCTGGTTCAGCACGGAAATCTGCTCCCAAAAAGATGAGATCGAATTTTGGTAAGTTTCTTAGCTTAGTACATTATTACAATAAAATTGAATTTTAATAGTTTGTACATCATTTACTAGGTGCTTCAAAGAAAAGGCAATCAGACCTTGTTTCTTTGTTTGAAAATTCGAAAAGAAAATCTGAAGATGATAATGATAAAGAGGCTACATCCCCTGAAATTGATGAAAATGAAAATTGTAACCATGTTACAAAAAAAATTAAAATTGAAAGTTATGAGAGTGAAGATACTGTAACACCAAGACAATCTAATGACAAGAAGATTGAAAGAGAAGATAGTGAAGATGATAATAAAATGTGAGTTCTTTGGTACCTTTTTTTTATTTCAAGAGTACATTGTGTTAGCAAGTAATTCTTGCTTGTAATTGGTGTTGTTTTGCTATCCCACTTGAATCTGAATTTTATATCTACTGATATTTAATGGATTTAACCTTCCCAATGCCATAATGTTCAGCATGAGGTTTGAAAATCATTTGATATTCATTTTGTTTCTGACTAGCTTTATTAGTCTAATATTTTGTATATAATAAATATTAGGATCAAAGTTTTTACCACTTTCTAAAATTATTGTTACTCGATAATGAGCACTACAGTATTCAGCATTGGAAACAGGTGTTTGTATAATGCCAAATTTAAAGCAACAAGAACTGCAATAGAAGCAAACTGAATCTGTGAAATGTGTAGTAAAAACAATGCATACAATAATGAACATATTTTAAAATTGCTGGTATCTTTGAAGTGTGCTTCTGTTACACCAAATTTTAAAGGATGTTAAGGCAGGACACCAAACTAACTTCTTCTTCTTTTTAATTGAAACTTGTGCATAATTTAAATATTTCTTAACACAGATGTTTTTGATATTAAAAAATTACATAATATTTTCTCATTATATTGTCTGTAAAATATTTGTGTCTACTTGTCAGCTAGCAGCTGTCAGGGGAGAGAGAGTTCCATTATTCAATCAGTGGCTTCAAATTCTGATGTCACTGCTGAGTTGCCATTGCACATTAAGAAAGAAACTGAAAATTGAAGAGTGACATTTTGTGCCATTATCTGTGTAGTTCTGTGTTGCATACTGTTGTGTGCTCTCATTGTGCTGTATTTCTAGCTACTGTTACTTATGATATGATGCAAGAACGACGATGTGTCCGCCACCCAAGAATGTGGCAACATCTCTTTACTCCTCATCCCAGCAGTCAAGTAGATAGCAATATTATTTGGACAATACATGTTAAAAGATAGAAAATGGACTCCAGCTGGATATTCTCTTGGGGTTAGGAAGGTTAATGAAATTTACGCAAGAGGAAACTTCTCACTATTCTAGTCACTCGGTCCAAGACCATTTCTTCTTTCCATGTAATATAATAAATAGGAAGCAGATTTTTACGACCTAAAAATCTTGAAATAATTTTTTTTAAATATGCATTTATGACCTAAAAATTCTTAAATATGCACTTTAATATGCTATTAAAATTAACAATATTTCATTTCCTGTATAAACATTTCTTAATAAAATTCAGAAGAATGCTTGGAATGAAAAGATGTATTTTTGTGCAGATATAATATAACCTTGCTTCGCAGGAGAAATAACTGAAGTAAATAGGCACCTTAGTGAAGTACACTGTGTCTTATTTCATTTTTTCTGTCTGGTTAAAAAAAATGATATCAAGGAATACATTTGCACAAGTCTTTTATTATCTATAGAAAAGGGGAAAAAAGGATTCTGTGACAAGCTCTTTCTCATCAATGAATGCTCACAAATAAAGAGATTCTATGAAAACATGAAACGCTTTAGAGATAAGTTGTTATTTTAATCAAATATGCCCCTATATTTACATAAATATGCACCAACAGGAAAAATAGGCCAAAATTGCATAAATATGCTCTAACATGTTAATGTAAGTAACATACAATTCTAACCAAATATCAAGAAATTTCACTTAGCTAGGCCCTGAAGCCACGGATCAAAATATGCAAAATCATAGAAATACGCTTCTAATAATAAATTTAACTGTAGAATTATGACTGTTAACTGTTGATAGAAACATTTCAGGGATTCTTAATTTAGAAAAACATGTTCATATTGCCCAATGAAATTTCATACGTGATTGACACTTTGAAGACATTTAAGACGTTTGCACAGTAAGTCACTCACAAGACTTCTTTAGACGTCTGCATTTGGTTGTCTTATGTGTCAGTCATGAGTGGTTATTTTAATGTTGAATTGTTATGTTTTTAATTTTAAATTTTCTTAGACAACTGAAAACTGGAATGAAAAAGCTGAAGGTTGTACCTCAGAGATGTCAAATATGTCGTCAACTCCTGGATGACCCTGATTTAAAACTTTACCCTGGGCATCCTGATGGAGCACTTGAAGAGTTTGTAGCACTTACAGACCCACGACTATCCTTATTTACTGGAGATGAACAAAATCTGGAAGAAGGCGATGAGAGACCACAGAACAAGTTAACACATTTTAGGTAATTTAATTAAGAATAATCTTTTAAAGCCGGGGATGTTTTCTTAAGGGATGGGAGAATTTTAAATTATGGCACCAACTGTTAAGTTTTGAAATTTTTTCCATTAAATATTAAAATTTGAATTATTTGTGGAAAATGTTTTTAAAAAAGTAATCAATTATATTTAACACTTGATCTAACTTGTTTGTACATAATATGTAATCTGTTAATTATATCAGAGAATTCAGTGGTTACATTTTATTTGAATTAAGTTTTCTAAAGTGAATGTTCTCTGTTAATTAGAAACACAATTTAATATTTGTTTTATTTATTTTTATAGCATTTATGATAAGGAAGGCCATCTGTGCCCATTTGACAATGGTCTTATAGAACAAAATGTTTTTTTGTACTTTTCTGGTTACATGAAAGCCATATATGAAGAATCCTCTGATATAGAAGGTTTGTATTTAATTAGGTGTTCTAAGCACTAAGCTTGTAACTAATTAAAGGGTTCATGGCTGAGATGTAATTACCAACATAGTAACCTTTTTGGTTACAGGATGATTTCATGTAAAAAAAATTATGACATTTCAAATTTTGTAGGAAAATGTGATATATTACCATATTTCACACAAAATAAGCTGCACATGTAATGTGTGAATAAATTATTGCTGTTGTCTGTTCTTGAATTAACTTGGAATCTCTCTTTCCTTCATAAAAGTTTAGAATCATAATTTTTCCCTAAATGTCAGATTCCATTATACTGAATGTTTCATATCTGTTTATCATTTTCTCGATTTTTCCTAAGTTTCCCATTAAATTGCAGTTTGCTTCTATTATCCTCAGAAAATCTCTAAGATGTAAGGCCTGTATATACATATGTAGTTTTCATATTTAGCTTGATTAGCACTCCAAAAATTATTAATATAATATATTAATATTTCTAAAGAATTTTAATTAATTTTTTTGTGTTAAAGGTGGCATTCCAACAAAAGATTTAGGACCTATTAATGAATGGTGGGTATCTGGGTTTGATGGAGGGGAGCATGCTCTTGTTGGATTTTCTACTGCATATGGAGAATATTACTTGATGGAACCCAGTGAAGAATATGCACCTTTTATGGAAGCTGTGATAGAAAAGATATTTCTGAGTAAACTTGTTATAGAATTTTTGGTGCATGAAGTAAATCCTTCATATGAAGATCTGTTAAATAAATTACAGGTCAATTAATCTTTTTAAGTACAGTATGTTGACCTTAAGTATTTGCCAACAGGAGTGTTCAAGTACTTTTTTGTTACTGAAATCCAGGTTTTGCTTTTCAGACAGCTGTTCCTCCAAAAGGGATTACTAGTTTGTCTGAAGATACTCTTCTGCGTCATGCACAGTTTGTATGTGATCAAGTTTTAAGTTTTGATTCTTGTGCTTTGGCTCATGAAGATTTATTGATTACATCTCCATGCATGAGAGCTCTGGTAAAGTTGTCTGGTGTTACCATTGGAAAAAGGTAATATCCCAACTGTGAAAGTTGAGTTTGGTGCAAGTGTGTTTTAATTCTCATACCATGTGTAAAATTGATCCTCTTTCCTCTTTGAGTAAGAGGGAACAATTGTTTTCGTGTTATTAACATTTTTTTTCATTTGCAGGTTAGCCATGCGACGTGCTGAAAGAAAAGATTTCAAAATTAGTAAACCTGCTTGGACCAAAGCCACGACAACAGACCTTGTTCAGCAGAATTTTGAATCATATTTTGCCGGCCAACTTGATGTAGAGTCAGACAACAAAGTACGGACTATTTTGTGTTATAACTATTTGTTTCAATAATTTATGCCTTCGACAATCACATTATATAATGAAAAGACTTGTTTGAATTCTGTCTAAATTCCCATTTGATATAGCTGTAATTGAATACATACATGTGAAATTAATGGTTCATTTTTGTGTTATCTTTCAATGTTTCATTTTTAAAGGGGCCCCGCCGTCAAAGGTGTGGGGTATGTGAAGCATGTCAACATCCTGATTGTGGAACTTGTGTAGCCTGTTCAGATATGATTAAATTTGGAGGTACAGGCCGTGCGAAACAGGCTTGTGTGAAGCGCAGGTAAGCACAAAAAGATTTTATGGATTGGTTTATTTTGCAGAGCAACAGTAACTTAAGCTCTTGAAGATTGTATAATTTTTATTCACTTACTAACGTTCCTACAATTACTGCTTTATCCCATAATTAGTTTTTTCTCATGAAACTATTTTGGGCACTCCACCAAAGAATTTCAGTGCAGTATTATTCTTGCCATTAGCCTGACAGGTTTTTAGCTCATTAAAGCCTTATAGCATGTTGCTTCCTAGTAAGATCTTTGCACTGCACTGCACTTCATTGCACTTGCACCCCCCTCTAGATTTATTCGTCAGCCTAGATTTATTCGTATTCATTCAAGGCCATAATAGGCCCATCACGAGCCTGAAAAAACAAAATATTTGGCAGTCACAAACTTGAATAAATCAGTTGAAGCTAAAAAATGCCATTAATTAACTCAAGGTCATTCCTTCCTTTGGTGTCTGTTTGGAGATCATAACTAATGACATTCTTGGCTCTGAGGCGCCTAAGCAAAATGTTCTCATTTTTTTGTTAGTCACAACAAATGATTCATCTGAGTCAGGTCTATCCTCAACCTTGGAGATCCTGGCATCCAGCTTCACTATTCTAGCATCCTGGCCATTTCAACGTATGAAAAGCATAATTTTTTGATGAATCAGAGAATTTATTCTCTTATAAACTCAGTAAAGTATTATGATCATGAACAGTTAAGCAATATTAATAACAATGATAGTAAATAATTCGATCTTGTTTTTGGAAATTTGTCATGTAAGGTTACTGAAGAAACTAAGTCAATTGTAATGTTGACAGCTACCTTCCTCTATTATCAGTAGAATTCCATGACCAGGAGGGCACTGTCATAAATTACATTCACAATAAAATTAAAAATTATTTGTAAAACTCCACACATATTTACAACTCTTCTACATTTTATTCTTAATAGTTTCCATTGCAATATCTTACCAGTAACTTTTCGAGGATCGCAATTTCAAATCTGCAACGATTGGGAGACAAAATCAGTTTGAATATAGGGAAGGATTTCTGAATATCTACTGATGTGTCTGACATATATTTTAGAAGTCCAAAATTAGCATCTCTGAAACCTGGGAATTTACGTTTATTTCCACTCAAAAGGTGCCCTCGGTGTATTGTCAATCGACCATTTTCTGAGAACATGGCTAGTATTTATGAAATAGGGAAATGGAGAAAAATGTTGGTATACTTTCAGGAATTCTCTGTTATTTCAAAATACAAATACATGAATTGAAGGTTTTGTAATGAATGGTCAGGTTGGACCATGGCTGATTTTATGATATCTTAGCATTGTATATAAAAATAATACATCAAAGGCCAAAACGTGTAATAATTCTAAAGAAAAGGCATTTATGCTAAAATAAGCAAAAATAAGCATTATAAAACTTATTCATATGTCATCATTTGTCATGATTCGTGCACATACATTATCAGCCTTTAAATAAGTTCACTAGAAAAAAATAGGCATTTCCCTAAACATCCGATGTCTACTGATAACATTGGTCAGCTACAGGAAAGCAAACTATGATAGGTTAACAAAGACTTAAAGACATAGATTGGTCTGATGTATTATCATTATTAGATAAAATAATGACATTAAAACTATATGTGAGAAATTTTATTTTAAATTTAACCAAATCATATGATGGTATACACCAATGTGCATCAGATGTAATAAGTATCCTCCATGTGAAGTCGTAGTCCAGATAAAGATGAAAACTTCGTAAAATAAATTTAAAATTTTGGAAAAGGAATCTCTGTTATTGATAATGTTCTATACATTAATATTAAAACATTGGTTAAAACTGTGCAAAAGAATGGTAATAAGTTTGTAAGTTATTTATTCAAAATGTACAATAATGAAATAGAACAGACTTGGTAAAGATTCTCGGAAGTTTTGTGCTGTAACCACGAGAAATGCCATAAAAGTAGAATTCTAGTGTGCTTGTCTTATAATAGCATAACATCCTCTGACCGAACTGGCAATGTAAACAATTTTTAAGTAGTAGTTTATGCAATTAGTTTATAATAATAAACTTGATTGCATGAGAGTATTTTGAAAACAAGTGACATTAGGAGAGAATTTTCAAATTTGTGTGAATGCAATAAAGCAGCATTAATAACGAGTTATGTACACTATGTTATTTTGTATAACAGTATTATAAATTTATGAATCAAACTTAATTTTGTGATATAACTTTCTTGTGATGTCTCATGTATTTGACTCTTGTGCGAGAAAATGGTGGTTGGCTGTTCTGTTTACCGTTAGCACTCCAACATTCAATGCAATTGGCTGAATGTGTGATGAGATAATCATTTGTGCAGTAAAATGCCCTTTTATGAATGATTTCTTGCAATAGAAAAGGTTGTTTATAATGCTGTTTAAAAAATTCTTATAACTTGCCTGGCCTTTTTTGTGAACTAACAACTTTGCTCAAGATGCATTTGGGGAAGGCTTTTTATGCTGTCTTTAAGTATGTTTTGCAGAAAATGCATGATTATTGGACAACTGGACCTGACCTTCCTCCAATGCTTGGGAGGTTCTATACAAGGGCACTCGTGCTATTTCTTATCTCTGTAAAGATCTGTGTATCAGAATACATGGAATTCTGCCATTTTTAACATGGATGATCATAATAGTATTGAAAATTATTGACCAATATCATTACTGTGTAATTTTTCTAAAATACTTGAAAATCATTTGTATTATTTTTATACTCTGCTTTTTAGCCACATGTTACTAATTTTCATTATGGATATCCATCAATGTAGATCTTTGGTCACTAATCAGAAGACATATCCTCAATCAATTTTCAGTTACCTTGGTGAAAGTGAGCAGGTTGATGTAGTTACAGACTTTATGAAGATTTTGACACACTTGACCATGTATAGTGTTTTAAAACAGATTGAATAAACTTGATATTCTTGATCACTATTTGAGACTTCTTATATTCTAAGTTTTCTCAAAATTATGGTGCATTATTTGGATGGTTGCCTGTGAAATAAATAATAAATAAATACATTATGCAGGATATTATTCTGAATCTTTCGTGCAAATTTAATACATGATTGTTAAGTCATTTAATTCTAGGATAGTCTTTGTATGTGGGAATCGAGAATGCAATTTCTGAAAGTAATTGTTGACATTACATATTATTATGCTTATTTATTTAAAATTTGTTTGACATGTAATTTTCCATTGAGGGGTTCATTATCAAAAGTTGATTGGCCGCCCTGTTTCTGACTTCCCCTTCGTTCTTCTCCCACCAAGTCTCTGATAACAGTTTTGCGAAATGATTTGTGAGAAGGAACATTGATATTGTTGGTGTTTACTAGCCAGAAACTGTTACCACTGCAACGTCCAACTACATAAAAGCTATAGGGAGGCATGAATGAACAGAAAAAAGCCCTGTTGAATGGGACTTGACATCAGAGCAGAAAACAAAATTTTTGTTGTTCAGTCTCACGTGATATAGGGTTAAACAAAAAATTTGCAGTTATTTTGGTTGGCGTAAAATATATCTTATGGTTTCTGTGGATATTATTTGTAATAACTATTTATTTACAGGTGTCCAAATATGGCAATTGCAGAAGCTGAGGATGATGATTTAGATGATGAAACTAATGTTCCTGCAAGTAATGACGTAGAGGAACAGAAGGTTTTTTCCATTTTCAAGAAATTTCGAATGCGTGTTGGAAAAGATAAAATATCTTGGATTGGTTCTTCTACATCAGATGCTGCAAAAATATATTACACGTATGTAACACTCAAGTTTTGTTCATAATTGTGGGAATAATTTCATCCCAACACAATCAAAACTATTGGTGTTATAGCAGCACAGACTTCCTTGCATTATTTGGTTCCTCCTCCTTTGCAATTTTTGCATTAACTTCAGATTTGCTAATTTGAAAAATTACGTGTATCTGACCCCCAAAAAAGTTTTAGTGGGTCTTATTTTAAGATGTTGATGTATTTGTAATTTTTGAAAATTTAGAAAGTTCAAAGAAAGTGCTACTTACTCCGTTTTTTGTCTTGCCATTTCTGTGTCTTTTGCTCGATTAGTGTAAAAAATGTAAAGAAAACCATTCAAGTCGTTTTTGAGAAAATTTTGAAAATATTGAGGCTTTAATTCAAGATATCTGTTTCAAATTCAAGGGGTCATTACATCAGACAGACTGATTGTAAATATCAATTTTGGTGAAAATACTCCTTATGGTTTAGTCACTGCTGTCTGTCCATCCATTAGTTAGTCCATGATCAACGCTTCCTCCTAAACCTGGGGATTTTCTTCAAAATTAATATTTCCCAGTCGATCTGAATGAACTGTAGACCTTGCTAGTTTGGAACATATTTTGATTTTTTGTGGGTCCTTTACATGAAGCTTCAAAATTTTCGCTCTTTTTTCAACAGTTGCTTAAATCTTTTTTTATTAAATTGTGTTCTTGAATAGTGCAAAGAAATGGCATCTTAATTTTTTGAAAATTGCAAAGGGTCCACGTTGTTTTGGTCTTTTCTTACTTTTACAATATTAAAGATAGAGATTTCTTTTTTCTTAATAATATCTTTTGTTCAAAGAAATGAGGTTACAATGTTTCGAAAATATGATTTTTTGCATAATTTTATGTAAAATAATGGAAATGTAAAAAATTAATTTCTCAAAAACAGCAAAAAAAAATTCTTTACATTTTCTCCTCATATGTATCAAAGGATGATATAAAAATTGGTGCTGATTCCATTTTTGTTAAAGTCTATATTTTCAAAAATTGCAAAAAAAAGTAACATAGCAAAAGAATAATATTGATAATACATATAATTTTTCTGTTAAATTAAATCTATTCTAAACCACCAGCCCTTTAATTTTGGAATTTGCAAATTCGGTTTTTCTTCTTCTTCTTCTTTTTTTTTTTTTTTTTTTTTTTTTTTTTTTTTTTTTTTTTTTTTTTTTTTTTGCTAGAATCTTTCAGAAGTTTTTACGTTGGAAGACATCAGTGAGAAAGTCAGCAGGGCAGATTCTTCCCACCCTATGTAGTATCTCTGAAGTATTTGGACAAATCACAAAATAAAAACTGATGAAAAATTAAGGGAATAAAATTAACTTCATTATTAGTTACTTCCATTGCATCATTTATTTTTCTTCACCCTTCCAAAGTCTGGCAATAAATAAGTACGCTATCTTGAAATTTACAGGTTTTGATTTCACTAAATATATACACTTTTATGACATGTGAGAATGTACATGTGTATGTGTATTCAAAGTAGTTTATTTTGGAAATAAAAATACTTGGCCAATTTGAAAAGTTGGCCCTTTTGAAATTTATTAATTGTGGTTGAGAGATGAGATACCAGAATTTTTATTTCATCGGAACATTAATTTGTGCATGAAAAATTTTTCAGATCAGTTAATATTGATGGGTCAGAATTCAGAGAAGGAGACTATGTCATGATAGAACCTCCAGAATCAGGAACTCCATTTAATATTGCCCGCATTGAATTTCTGTTTGAAGATAAAAAGGGTAATAAAAATTTTCATGGGCAATTGTTTTGGTAAGTTCTTAGATTTTTGATAACAATTTATAGAAGTTTTTGATATTCACCTTCGACATTTCAGTTTTAGTTGTGCAATGTTAAAAATGTACATATTATTTTAGGTTTGAAATTTTTCATTAAATATATCATTAATGTCCCTGAAAATGGTTTTAATGTTGTGCCTCTTTTCTGCCATCAGAAAATATTAATTTCATTTTTCATTATATTTTTAGCCGTGCAACAGACACAATTCTTGGTGAAACTGCTGACCCTCAAGAGTTGTTTTTGGTAGATGTGTGTGAAAATTTTCCTGTTGGAAGTATTGCTCACAAAGCCAATGTACGATTTCGAGAGACTCCAGAGAATTGGCACAATATTGGTGGGGAGAAAATTGAGAATGATTTAAATTTACCGGATGATGGGAAATCTTTTTATTATCATAAATGGTAGTGTAATGAGTGTCTTGTAGCAAAATGTTCATTGCAAGTGAAAAGACATTTAATTTGAATTATTAAATTGTAGGTATGATCCCAGAACTGTTAGATTTGAAGATCCAAAAGAAGCAGCTGGAAATAAGGAACAGTATGTATTGATGTGTTTTGTTCTCAAATTTTAATTTATGTTCCTTCTCATAAATTTGTGTCTTATTTTAGATTTTGTGGTACTTGCTGGAAACAAGTTAATGCGAGGAGGTTTAAAACACCGATTCTGGGTGAGAGGATTAGTGATCAAATTAATGATGAGGTATGTTTGTGTCGTTAATACTGAAATAGGTTAGTTTATTGGAGAAGAATTTAGAAAAGTGAATTTCTTGTTATGTGTGATCTTATCCTTGTAACTAAAGCTAATACGAAATGGTGGTTTCAATAATTCTTTGTATTGTGCTTTCATGTTGTATTCTTACAAAATTTCATGCAATATGAAAGGCTGTAAACATTGTATGGAGGAACATTCTATTGAAGTTTCACTGTATGTGAACTGCATTGGGGTCATCCATAAATTATATAATATAAATTTGAAGTACAATGAAACTTCTATATAATGTTCCTCCATATAATGTTTTTCTCTATGTTATGTCAATTTTTTCCAGTCCTGACCAAAAGCCCTTATACACAGTCTTCCTCTTTATAGTGTTTTCCTCTACACAATGTTCAGAATTCATGGTCTCTTAAAAAACATTATATAGAGGTTTCATTGTATTTTTCGATATCCCGTATTTCCTGTAATGCATGCTTCAAACCCCCTAAAGCATAATATAGCATGTGTGGAGCAAATGATAGGAAGGTGATGTAAACTTAATGTAGTGCTTACATCACTTTCCTATCATTTGTAAATAAAGCAAATTATATAACAGTATAAATAATTTGCATTTTATTTATATTATTTATTGAAATTTATAGTAATTAAAATCAATATTAGTTAGAAATGCTGGTTATACATAACAATAAATAGTGGGGAGAGTTTTTAGAGAAGGAATAATGCATACATCAGAAAATTTCTAAAATGCCAGGTATGTCATCAAGGATGACACATGGAGGGGCTCTCCAATGCTAATTTAATGGGATTCTACAGATCATTTTAAAATATTTCTTTTGTAATTTAAGGGATCCAATTAATTTACCATTGAATAGAAAGATTTGTTTATTGCAACTATTTATTCATCATAACTTTTCAATATATGTATGCTTTTTAATTCATTTTTCAAATATTTTAATGGGTTATTGTCTTCGGATAAGACTGAAAAAAATTGAATTATTTCAGTGAATGTGGAACAACAAAAGAAAAAATCAGTGTTATGTAACACTACGTTAATGCTTTCCAGCCCTGGGGTAATGGTGCTTCAAATCCCGTCCCCTCTCTTTAGTGCTATGTCATTTATGGATGTCATCAAAAATTCAGACTCCCGGGTTGGATTACAGCTTCAAATTCCCTCCCCTCCCCCTAACTCTACTACAAAAACGTCTGGAAGCAAATGAAGCTGATCATGAACTCAATTAGGAGCTTACAATTAGTTCTATATTACTATGTTGGACGATGCCAATGAGAACATAAACATTTTTCATAACCTTCGGTGTGCTGTAGTGAACAATTTAAAAGTTCAAAAAGAAACAAAAGCTAAAAGAGTTAAAAGTTGGATTTATTTTTCAGAAATAATTATGTTATTTGTAAAATAAAGGCAAAATGGCAAATGTCTTATATGAATTGTGTCTTGATTGTTGAATTGTTGATTATCATTTACATCTAACTCTCTTTTTAAGAGAACTTAATTAACAATCTTCCTAATGTTGGTCCTCTGGAATTTGTTAATTAGTTTACAATACACGCTTTTACACAAATGATTAAAAATTGATATTTTGCAGGTGCTCTATTCTTCATTGCAGTATATGGGAAAAGAATTTTGTCCAGGTATATCAGTGTACTTGCAGCCCAACGCTTTCTCTTTCAAATCTACTCATGGAGCAGTGGCCTTAAAAAATGCTCGGGGGAAAGAAGAGAAGGTAATAATTGAATGAATGAGTAATTAGTATGTAAGACTTAGTTATTAGTAAATAATTAGTATGTAAGACTAAAGAACATGCACCTTATATAAAAGTGCATAATAAGAATACGTTGAAATAAATCTAATACAGGCTTGATTGTTAAAGGCTAAGGATGAAGATATGTATCCAGAATATTATCGAAAATCAGATGGACCAGTTAAAGGATCTAATGAGGAAACACCTAAACCATTTTCAGTTGGCTATGTTGTAGCAGTTGTTGCAAAAGGTGGTCATGAGTTTCCAATGCCAAATGATATTTATTTAAGAGTGAAAAAATTTTATCGGCCTGAGGATACACACAAAGGAGCATCATTGTCATATCAGGCCGATCTAAACATGCTGTATTGGTCAGACGAAGGTTTGTCCACTACAAGTTTTTAAGTTCTTTGTTTCAATTGTTTACAGTACATGGATTCTAACATGAATTTTTATTCTATAGAGGTGGACATTATCTTACCTGATGTGGTGGGCACTTGTTATGTAGTCTATGGAGAGAATATTGATGAACCTATTATTGAATGGACAAAGAGAGGCCCCAACAGATTTTACTTTAATCAAGCCTATAACAGTATGAAACAGTCATTTGGAGAACCACCTGTCCAGGCTTCTCTTTTGGGTAGTCAAGGGAAGGTAAGAGAAATGACTGAAAGACTGTACAATAACAGTCTTTCATTTTTTTGTTACCAGAATTTTTTATGGTTTGTCTGTATTTAATTCACCTTGAGTACGTTTACTGCAACAGCATGGAATTATTAGTTGTTTTGTCTGACTCGGTGGAAACAAATCCAACATTCTGTAACCTCTCAATGCAGGTAGACCTACTCTGCATAACTTTCTCATTGCTCCTTTGGGATGACTTGCAGAATACATCTATTATATGAGTAAGAGTTGTTTAGTGCTGCTCTCTTCTATTGGATGCAGATCCGTATGAATTAACTTCTCAAACTGGTTGTAGAAACTCTTAGCATAATTTTTTACAAATAATATTGAAAATATGTTGGAGATTTTGATGAATACAGTAAAACCCCGCTATAAGAGACCCCATTATAAGAGAATCCCGCTTATAGGAGACAAAATTCATGGTCCCGAGGTCAGTTGTATGTAAACAATGCATTTATTTCCCGCTTTTAAGAGACCCCGTTATAAGAGATTCCCGGGTATAGTGGACAAGATTTTATTCCCCGCCATGCATTTCTTCTCGCTTGTAAGAGACAAAGCGTGGAATTTTCCTCCAGGTGACTCAGGAATTTCCTCAGCGTGGTAAGGGTTGGGACACGTGCTTAAAATAGGCTGGAGCAAGGGTTCGCAACACCAGTGTGAGGGGGAGGTGTGCGAAGTTCTCATGAAGAAAGCTCATTCGGTAAGCTTTGCGCCTTTTGGCAACAAGAAAGGCGCCTATAGTGCGACTTTTGTAACCGTGTCTCTAGAAGGTATCAGCTGTTTATGGTTTCATCCAATCGGAAGCTTCTGTGTCGCTAGTGACGTCACGATGGTGACTTTCAAGCTCCCGATTGGATGAAACCGTCAGCAGCTGATACTTGCCAGAGGTAGAGTTGAATAAATCACATTTTGCTTTTAGTATTTTGACCAGTGTTAACAATTGTTACTTTCTCGTATACATACATATATATACGTAATATAGAGAAAGTAATGTAATGCTGCTGAAAATCGACTTCGAGATTTTAACAGAATGCATGTTTTGGGGTTCCCTTTTACTGAAAAAGGTTTGTTTTTTTTCTTTCAAAACTTCCCTTCGTCCATCCTTGAATAACACTAGCGCCAAAACTATTGGTACATTTTTTTCCAAAATGAATATTCCGCGATTGATCTTTTTCCGTTCGGAATTCTGCGGTTTTGAAAAACATTCTAAATTTTTGTGGGTACTGTACACGAAGCCTGTGGGACATTTTCAAAATTTCCCTAAAAATGGCTCCAAATTTTTTCTTTAAATTTCTTGTAAGAATAGAGTGAAATTCACTGATAGAGGTGGCATTTTTAGGATTGTCACTGCTAACTCTAAATTTTCGAAAATTGAAAAAGTTTGCAGTTTTTTTGAAGGGTTTTTCTACAGCTACAAAATTGAAGATAGAAATTTTTTCTTATAATAAAAATGTTTCTCTATAATTAGGTCTTTCATTAACATTATGTACTAAAAAAAAAGTTTTCATATAATATCGAGTGAAATAATAAACATATACAAAAACAAGATTTTCTTGAAAACGGCTCCAAATTTTTTCTTTAAACTTTTGATAGTGACAGTTATAAGGGTACTTTATAAGACTCTTAACATCATTTTGCTCTATTCATTTGTTTTTTCAAAAATTACACAAATGTAATTTTTTTATAACTCTCGTGTCAATATTTACATTAGAGGTGATTTGTTCACATAATCCGTTTATGAGCACATGTGCTTTAAATGTAATAAAGTTCACTTGATAGATCTGGTTAAATGGGCTCTGGAATCAACTAATTTGTTTCCTCAAGTTTAAAATAAGTGTACAAATCATACTAGTCCACTAAAAATATGGTAACCTCTCATTAAACATATCAAAAATGCATTTCCCACTTATAAGAGTTCCCGCTTATGAGAGACAGAATTCCATTCCCTCAGGTGTCTCTTATAAAGGGGTTTTACTGTAGGTTATAGGATTAAATACATCAATATTTACAAAATGCAATGTCAGGGAGTTACGAACAGAATTTGGCATCAGAAAATAGAGGTCATTTTAAATAGTACTATATTTTCCCAAATATAAGTCGACTCTGAATATAAACCTATCTGACCCTAAATGTGAAGAGAGGATATTTTAACTAATTCTTACTGTTTAGTCAAAATAAAATTGCCAATTGTCTAATTGACTAGAAAATTGTCTTGTTGATAAGGAAGTTATAAATTATGCCTGAAATAACACTATTTTCTTGTTCCTTAAAACTACCATAAACCTGTTTTTTGTCTTCATCATCTTTTACAAGTATCACTGTTTCTTTTCTGTCTTCCTTTGCAATGTCCTCTGATGGGCCTCTCTAAAAGTTTTGCATGTTGAATGTGAGTTCTTAGTCTTTCAAATTACGCCACCTAATAACATTCCCTTATGTTCATCAGATATTCTATCTACCTCACTCTTATTTTTGGCCTTGAATTCTTTAACAGTTGTTTCTCATTTTTGAACAGAATAAACTTGAAATTTGCATTGTTTAATGACAGTGTGATTGAGTTGTGAATACATCTCCCTTGATCGCCAGTATCGTTGGAGATGTTTAATGTTACACCAACTTTTACCGGTTTCTTCACATAGAAAGACAATGTAAAAACATAAAAATGCTAACCAAATAGTCTTAATCTGCGAGTATAAGACGACCTCTATTTTTTCAAATGAGATAATCTGGGAAGAAAAACAAGTCGTATATTCAGATAAATACTGTATTTTCATTTAAACATTTCAGTGGATGGATAACAGGAATGAGTGGGGGCAAAATTGAAAGAGACTTACAAAAATCTCTGTGCCAAAAAGATACAGAGAGGGACTAACTCCAGCTATCCTGGATCTAGTCATGTTAAATAAACACACCACAACTTACCATCATGTTTACCACGGGTGTTAGGATCTGAGGAATGTGAGAAGCAAAACTGGGCAATAATACTACTACATGCTAATTGTGTTGTCAATATTCAGTACACTCTTCCAGCAAATTGTATTGAAGTGAAAACTATTGACTCATTTAAGCAGTTTATTTTTACTTAGGCTGTGAATTTACTTGAAAAAATATAGATATGTGTAAAATGTTATACAACTATGAAATAATTGTATCCCATAAAGCAAAATATGTGCAACAGCATCTTGCGGCTGTCATTATGAGAAATAAATTATACCAGGTAATTTAAATGCACAAATTGAGAAAGAAGAAATATGTGGAATCAAAAAATATTGGCAGGAGAAGAAAGTATTGGCAACCGGGAAATGCTAAAGACTTTTGTGCATTTAACAATTGAAGGGGTCGAGTCAACATAGTGATAATCCTCATTTTAAGCTGAAGCAAAAAGAAAGTTTGAGTAAATCCAGACAGGTTTCAGTTGTGTGTCTGCATTTACTGCTATTTTGTAATCACATAGTGTTATTTTATGAACATGTTTTTACAGCATTTGAATAGTTTTTAAATTTGGGAAATTCAAATATATTTTATTTTTGATGGGTCTTTGATTTGTGGGTAATGTTTGCTCCAAACTTTGAGGATATGTCCTTAGATCATTGAATTAAGATTTGTTATAGTTTATTAAAATAATTTAATTTACAAACTTAACTTATATTCCTAAAGCCGTCATATTTCAATGTTTATTTTAGCCAGCACAATTATCAGAGAAAACGACCAGTTTTGCCGCTTTCATTCTTGTATGTTGTATTTCATAATGTAACTGGCAATTTCTTGGCTTTCAGTGTAAACTTGTTTTTATTGGGATGGCTTCAATGCAACCCTTTAAGTAATGGTTTTGTTTATCAAAATCTGCCAATTCCCAGAATGCATTATATATTATTTCTTTACCACAGTCCTTTTTTTTTACTGCATTTGAAAGGTTATAGAGTACATAATTTGCCAACAGTGTGACTTGGATCTTTTTAGTTTTAAGTGGTTTATATACCCTTCCTTCATTTCTTGTTTCGTAGTTTCTGGGATTCTTTGCTTGATTTATTTGCCTCTGCCTTTTCCTAGCAGTTATCTCTGTGGAGAAGGATGATATGATATACTTGTAGAAGTGGTTATTGACCTCTGAAATGCCTCAACTTATAACAATAAAATTTGAAATATTGGCAAGAGATGATAATTTTTATGTTTAGCTAAACGGTAGAGACCCATTATGTTATCATTATGTTGCCCCGACCACTTCAGTTGAGAATTACAAACTCCACCCCAAAACACAAAGAAAAACAAACTTACTTAGGTAGAAAGAGTGATATGAATCATTATCTTATTGTGAGTGAGGTTTTATAAAACAAGATAAATAAATAAAAACCTAATTACTTTTTTCTAACATGTATGCCATGCCCTTGTTTACAGTGTGGTTTTTATTATTATTTTAATAAACTTACGGTATACTTTTTTTTTTCTTGTCAGTTGCCTTGTGTCTTGATGACAATTAATGTGAAATAATTATTGGAATTCTGTTGTATTGTGCAGGGTAAGGGAAAAGGAAAAGGAAAGGGAAGAAAGTCTGAAATAGGGGAAAAGAAAACCATCCTAGGCCCTGAAGAATGGCCTACGGTAACAAAGAAACTGAAAACTTTGGATGTTTTTGCAGGTTGTGGAGGTCAGTACCCATGGTTTCCTAATTGGAGGAGCAAAATTATAAGTGTATTTATAATTTCTGCCCACTCAGTGACAGTATGATACAAGGGCTTTTTGGAAATGTATAACTTAATAAAAAATAATGTTCAGAAGTTAGTTTTCTTTGTCCAATTTTTTCTGTTGTGTTTTAAGAGATTATTAATTCTATTGGTGATTATATTTTCTAGTCATTTATATGTTTTAATTTCATCATTCTCAGTTTTCAAATCCTGCACTCAATCAATGTCTGAAAAATGTTGAGAATGACAATTATATTTATGGGAATACTGTTTCTCCAGGTCTTTCAGAAGGTTTACATCAGGCTGGCTTAGCAGAAACATGTTGGGCCATAGAGAAAGAAGAATCTGCTGCAAATGCCTTCAAGTTGAACAATCCAGAATGCACTGTGTTTACAGATGATTGCAACATGTTTCTGAAACTAGTTCTAAACGTAAGCATTTCATTGAATTTGTGTTTGCTTTTGAATATATACACACTAGTACTTTTTATTTCATATTGAGACATGTGATAATGCACTTGCTTTATTACTTCAAATTGTTAATATTATGATTTACTTTTCTAGCCCATGCATAGCCCGTTTCTATCATTAACATTTGATTAATATATATACAATGGATTTCACCAACACTCGTCAAATCTCTTTTGACAAACGTCAAAATATTGATGCATCATCTGTACGGCAGTAGACTTCGTGGTTGGCACATGATGAAAATCACATATTTGCACATTAACGAAGAAATACATTTTTTTATTTCTGAATCTCTATTTCAATTCCCTTGAAGACAAAATTTGCACATGTGTGCAGTCTGTCACCTCTGTATTTCCAGAGAAGTTCCCTGTTATTAAAAAAAGGGAATTTTTCGTTAGGCTTCAACACCCTATGGAAATACCACATTCTATGGGCATAGAGAAGGATTTGCGAAAGAAATTTTCTTTCTATTTACGCAATCGCTCTCTGAGATGATAAAATTCCATTGCAATGCCCGGAGGAAATGTCATGCAGCATAAAATATTAAAGATATCAACTACTGGGCATGGTCATTGATTTATTTGTTTGAGGGATATTCCAGACGCTGTGTTATTTCTTCTAAATTCTTCAGTAACACCGTTTTCGACATTCTCTCGATATGAATTGAAGATCTTCCAATTAATAAAAAGTATTTATTTTTTAATAATTGCTTGTTGTAGATCCATGGTTTGTAAATATGCAAAAGTTAAGCATAAAAATTATCCCCCAAGATATCACACATGCCCCACTTGAACAGCAAAAAAGTAAAATAACTAGTTTAATGAAATACAATACACGCATTTGAATCACCCTAACCTCACAACAGCAGTTTAACGAGTCGTCAAAGACGTTGATGGCGGGGTTGCCGGTCCATCAAAATTTGACGAATACTTTGATGATCATCAAGCGAAACGACCTTGGTGAAACGTAAATAAGGCGTTTGACATGTCGTCAAAGCCACTGAGCAGCATTGGTGAAATCGACTGCTACTATTTGGAAATGTACATCCTTAAGATCTTAAAGAATTTATATTCACAGGTCATCAGCATTTGCCCATGCAGGAACTCAGGATGTGAGGATATTAATTTGGGATTTTCTTACTCAAAATGATTACACTACCATTGTTTTTGTGAACATTTATAATAATTTGAAATTCATCATATTACAATTTAAACGTGGAATGTCCTTCTTCTTCATCGTATTGTAATACTCATGTTTCTTAACTTTTTTACTATTGGTCCTCTAATCAGCGCTAATACTGAACACAACATACAACAACCACAAAAACAATAAATAAATACCCTTGAATGACATATAGCAATTCTTCTTCTTCTTCTTGTTCCTCTAGTTCCTTTCAGAGCATAGGGCCGCGGCAAAGGATCTCTTCGATCTTTTACCATGTATTTTCCAATAGCCATTCTTTTTTCTGTCATTTTCTGAAACCCACCACGTTCTTGGTGACTTTGTTTATACCCTCTTTTATTGTTTTCCACTGGTCTTCTACATCTAGATCATCCATTTGCAGAGCTTCAAAACGATTTTTTAATTCTATTTTGAACTCTTTGCTTATTTCAGGTGTATTAAGTTTTGCTACATCGTATCTCGTTCTTTGAGCTTCTGATCTTGTTTTATTTGATAAAATCTTGATACAGATTTTGGCCTTCACTAAGTGATGGTCACTGCCAATATCTGCCCCTCTTTTATTACACAAGTCGAGTAGAGACCCACGCCAATTCTGGGTTATTGCTATGTGATCTATTTGATTTTATGTTCTATTGTCTGGGGAAACCCAGGTTACTTTATGGGGGGAAATAGTTCCTCCTATGACCATGTCATTATGCGCGCAGAATTCGACGAAGAGCTCTCCATTTTCATTTCTCTCTCCTAGTCCATGCGTTCCCATTACTTGTTCCAGACCTTCATTTTCTTTTCCCATTTTTGCGTCCATATCTCCCATTAGTATTTTCATATCTTTCTTTGGGATGTTTTGTGAAATTTGTTGTTACTTTGAGTAGAATTTATTGTTGATTTGCTCGTCTGTATTTTCCGTTGGAGCATAGCTTCGAATTATGCTAACGTTTCTAATTCTGGCCTTAAAACGTGCAGTAATGATTCTATCCGATATTGGTTCCCAACTTATTAAGCTCTTCTTCATGTTCTTCGACATTAGTATTCCTACACCGTTCTGGCTCTCCTTTTTCCCTCCAGGCATACCCAAATGAGAAACCATCCGTTGTTTTAAGTTTGCCAAAATCCTTCCACCTGATTTCACACATCCCAAGAATCTCCAGACGATAGTCCACCATGTTCTTTACTGCTTCCCTCAATTTTCCTGGTCCTAACAAAGTACATGCATCCCAGCATCCAATTTGTGTTGTCCTTTTCATGCCAAAAGTCTTCAACAAAGTAGTCTGGTCATTCTTTGCTTTGGTTTCTTTAATATATTTATTTAAGAGTGTACTGGTTATTGGCCAATACCTCTGAGTGTCCATTGTGGGGCTGCCATCATTTGGCCTGGACATTCGCCTAGTTCGTTTAGATTACTCACGAGCACTTGCGTGGGCATTTCCTCCCGTTGCTAATCATCTGTGAATATGGTTTTACCGCCAATACTCAGTCGCCATTTCCTCGTTTGTGTTAACATGGCCCACCCCAAGAAGGTGAGGTTGGCATTTGGTTGTGAGAGGCTTTAACTTGCGCATCAACAACCCTTAGGCCCCATATAGTAATAATTTCATTAAAATATTTCACACATTCAGTCCTTTCTATCACACCATGCATGGTCACTGTTGTATTATTCCTTTTGCTAAATTAAATATTTACCAGAAGAGGGTGGAGGGGACAGCTGGGGCAATGTGCCCCAGTCGCTCGCTTAGTTGCCCTGATTTTTATTTATTTTATTTTATTTTTATTTATTTATTTTAAAAAATTCACCTCTAATCCAAATTTCACACTATAAGTTATATGCATTCTGATTACTAGAGACCGGAAACATATGTAGTATAAAACGTCAACTCAAAATGTGTACATAAATATGTAATGAAAATAGTAAGAATATCTGATAAATATGTAAAATCTAATATAATATGTAATATTAAAATACACTAATAATAAAAAACCTTTACATTATACGAAATTAAATTTATAAAAACTTTCTCATCAGTAGTAAAAGCTTCATCATTGTAATCCAGGACCATAGTTTGGCAGCTGGACTAATCGCAATAGAAACCATCGAACGATCAGCAAACATATACTGTAGCATCTTCATTGATGTGTTACACGTCAGTGATCGCAAATTTTTCTCCGAAATTAAGGTCACAGATCACAAAATGTGGTGTCAATGATGCTTTGGACACCCAGGTTTCCCCAATAACATAGGGAAAATGCTGATATTTAAAAAATACATATTTTCGTAAAAAATTTGGAATTAAATAGAAAAAAATTGATAAAATAAGAAAATATATTGTGAAAACAGCTAAATATGTAAAATATGTATAGTACTAAATATGTAAACATATGTAACGAAAAAATTCGATATTGTGTTAGGAGGGCTATGATTCGCCAAGATTACAATTTTGAGAACGGTAAGTAGAAAGACAAAAAATATGTAATTACATAAAAATTCTGTCTCTACTGATTATGAATTGGGGAAGAAAGGAATTTTTTGTTTGAAATGAAGGGCCTCCATGGATCAACTGCCCCAGGCCCATTTTTAACTCTGGGTGACCCTGCTCCTTATTATAATGGCACAAAACTTCATTTTCCTACAATATGATGACAATATCTTTCAGTTCTCTTTTGCTGTCAGACTGCCCTCTGGATCCTTCTGAAAAATAAAAAGCGCCTAATTTAATCATTTTACCATCGGGTTTTAGATGCCAATTATTTTCTTGTGTAATTATCTTTGAAATGCCTGGTTTTATCATTTTGCTACCTATATGAAATGCTTATAATGTCATTTTTCTTACCTAATAGTGCCTGATTTCATAATTTTCTTACTTCTCTTCTTCTTAGGTGCCTAAATCATCACTTTTTTGTACCTAAAATTCCAAGGTGTAGTCATCTCCTACCTCTGATTCTTATCATTTTTTTTTATCACCATTGATTTGTCCCTTTACATAGCTCATTTGTCACTTTCTAGCCATTTTTGTAATAAAACTTTATATTTAATGGATGATTTTTAGTTTTCTTAAGATGGTCCTATATGTCCGATCACAATATCGTGTCTGTCTAAGCTCTGCCAACAATTGTTCGTCTTACAGTGACATCTCAGTAAAAATAGTCATAAAATCATTTTAACTTATACTGTATTTTGAAAAGTATACTATACTGAAAACACAATTTTAATGAAAGAAAAATCCTTATACAACCAGTCACAAAAATTTGCAGTTTATGTATTCACGGGTGGAACAAAGAGACTGAGGAAAGTTTTTATTTTCCTGTTTCTTTATTTCGAAAATTTTAAAGAGGGGACAAATTTACACTTTTAAAGCAGAGGATATCAATCTAATTTGGGTGGAATAATCCCCCTACCCTATCAATTTTCTGCCTGTTCTCAGGTTTCATATCTATCGAGTGTATTCTCCAGCTCTGTGAGGTTTAAAACGTAATTTAAAGGATACATTTTCCTTTTGTTTCACTTGTTTTGGAAAACGAAACTTGCATCTTTTTTTCTGTACAAAATCTGAACAATTAGATAACAGCACTGCTAGTGCTAAAAAGGCCACTTGCTAGAGCAACAACTCAGAAATGCCACCATTATGTGACAAGGTGATTTACAATGTAGTTACTTAGCAGACAGGTTGACCACTTTCTGGAAAACATGAAAACCGGAAAAAGTCAGGAAATTTGTAGAGAAGTCGTTACAAGTCAGGAAAAATTTTAACATTGTTATTTAACTGGAATTTTTAATGTATTCCATCACTAGGGGGGCAATTTTTTGGGTGTTTTCTTTCTTCTCTCACTCTCTCTCTTTTTTTCCCTCCACTTTAGAACAATGCCATTTAGTATAGAAATTAATTTTATTTTGTGACAAAAGGAAATTACCCATTTTTATATGTGCATTTTTTGTCGCTTTTGACTAATAAGTACTTCACCTTTTTCGTAGTTTTTAATGCATTGTTGGCTGGTTTCATTGATTTTAATATAATTTAATGGTACTTGCTTCAAATCATATTTATGAGATACAACATGTGTTCTCCACAGAATTCCTATGTAGCCTATTTGATTTCTTTGCTCATAGAGTATATTGTAATGTTAGCCTTTGGGAGTAGTATGTAATCTAATGTTCGTGTGAAGACTATCATTGCCATTGTCGGTTCAGCTGGTTTCGGGATAGCTTAAGACAGATTTCGTGGTAATGAAAAGTTGAAAGCAAAAATTTGCTAGCTGAGTTCATTTGTACAAATGGAAGAAGCCTTGATTACATCAGTAACGTCTTCAACAGCTTCAGTGGTTCACCCAAACTGGTTTTGATCATATTTCTTAAGTAATTTTTCTTTGCTTTTAGGGTATTTTAAAAGCATTTTATTGCTAATTTTTGGCGATATTTTAGGTCATCAAAATCCACCCCCTAAAGATCACTATGAAATGAGAGATTTGAAAAAGTTATCAGACTGTATATGGGATTTCAGCTTGCTTTGGTCCCTAGAATTTTCAATATGGCGGCCATTCGGCCCTGGCAACTTCGAAAATGTACATGAAGCTAGACTCTGGCGCTACATTCAAACATACGCAATTCAAGAAATGTCATCAGGAACTTCTCTCTTTATGTTAATTTTTATCAATTGAATGTTTTGAAACACTGAAATAATTATCATTTGGACCAATTATTTTGATAATTTTCTCCGGAATCTCATAATGCTGAAACATGAGAAGTTTAATGTTTTACTTCATTGCAAAACGCAAATATAATTAGAAAACTTTAGAGGAATAAATTAATTAATTAATTACATACTTTCAAAGATAAGAATATAGAATGAATGGAAGGAAAATTTGATATCAGAGTATTTCATAATTACAATAATATATTTCATCTCAACATTCAACAGTAAAAACTAAGGAAGAAGAGTTAAATATTTATAATTTTTACAAAGTAAATTTATTTCACAATAATTACAAACAAGTGTTTTTACAGTCCAGTTTTTTTTGTGAAATCTTCATCTACACTGTCCCTGATCAGATGTACAATAATAATAATAATAATAATAATTTATTGAGTCACATATACAATTACAATCGTGTGTGACGAGTCAATGTATATTGGGTGGAGAGAGGGAAGTTACATTTACTGTCCAGAAGCAAAGCAAGGGGCCATCTCAGCATTTGCTCAAAGGACCAGGGAAACTGGACAGAAAAACCTGATCGAGATGGAGTCATTGCCCTAAAAATTATACTACAATACTTTTTACAGGTAGATTAAGATATTATACAGTATACAATTATTTTCAGTAGCAAAATATTTAACATTTTAGAATTGTAGTTTTATGTTTAATGTAAAATTAAAATTTACTTGTTACTGTCATTCTACTGCTACTATAATATAATAATAGTAATAGTAATAATAGTAAAAATAACACATAAAATAGTACATAATATTAATTATCGTAACAGCTACATATAAGTAATAATGTTAGCATATAATTGTCCAATCTTGAAATGGTAAGGAGCAGGAGGCAGGTTTTGGCCAGGTTTTTTCTATTCCTACACCTAGTCCTACTGCAGCACCTGAAATCAGTTTGTACATATTAGTTACTGATGTATTCCTGAACATTATAAAAAAGTTTTTGGCCAAGGAAGTGTTTAAGTTTATTCTTGAAGTTGTGTATTCCTGTTATGTTTCTCAGATCTATAGGTAATTTATTGAAGAATTGTATTCCTGTAGAGAATGTACCCTTTTGGCATAGTGTACTTGTGCACAATGGTTGATGAAGGTTATATGCTTGTCTTGTGTTGTATGAGTGTAAGTTTGAGTTAAATTTGTAAGGTGTGTTGTTGTTTATTAGATTTTTCTTTACAAACATGAGAACTTCGTAAATGTATATACAAGGCAGTGGAAGTATGTTAAGTTTCTTGAATTGAGGTCTACAGGACTCTGTTCTTTTTGTATTTGTTATTGTTCGGATGATTCTCTTTTGTAATTTGAATGTCTGCTTAGCCTCTGGTGCTTGGCCCCACTTTATTATTCCATATTATTATTATTCCATATTATTATTATTATTCCATATTTGAGAACAGAGTGCACATTCGCAAAGTACACTGTTCGGGCTGTTTCGATGGTGCTGTTTCTAGTTATTATTCTAAGAGCATAATTAAGTTTGCTCAATTTTAAATTAATATCTTGTAGGTGTGAATTCCATTTGAGGTTGGATTGTATGGTGATTCCAAGAAATTTTGTATTCTGTGCTTGTGTTATGCTGTTGCCCTCTAATATTAAATTTGGTGAGTATTGTTGGGAGTGAGTGTTGCGGAAATGCATTGTGATTGTTTTGTCTTTGTTTAGTACTAGTTTATTTTGGTGGATCCATTGAGTTAGTTTGTCAATGGCAGAATTGGCTTTGTCTTGTAGGGATATTGTTGTTCTTTCTTTGAATATTATATTCGTGTCATCAGCAAAAAGTACTGTTTTGTTGTTTTCCATTATTAATGGCAGGTCATTTACAAATATGAGAAATAAAATTGGGCCTAGTGTAGATCCTTGCGGGACCCCATAGGTCACATCTCTTGGTTTTGAGTGATGATTGTTTATTTTGTTATCTTTTAGGTAAGGTAACACTACTATTTGTTTTCTGTCTGTTAAATACGATTTTATCCAGTTATAAGCAATTCCCCGGATTCCATAAGATTCTAATTTTGACAATAGAATTTTATGGTCTATTGTGTCAAAAGCTTTTGACAAGTCAAGGAAAAGACCAACAGGAATTTCTTTTTTTTCTAGTGCCGTAAGGATTTCATTAATAAAGGCGAATATAGCAGTTTCAGTTGATCGATTTTCCCTGAATCCATGTTGTGAGTCAGTGATAATGTTACAGTGTATCAGGTAGCTTTTTAATCTTTCATAGAAGAGTTTTTCTAATATTTTTGAAAATCCTGACAAGAGTGAAATTGGTCTATAATTCATTACATCTTGTTTGTTACCTTTCTTGTGAATAGGTTTAATTACTGCAGTTTTGAATATGTTTGGGAAGGAGCCCTGAGTTAGTGATTGGTTGTATAAATATGTTAGTGGTTTGATGATGTATGGAGCAATCTTTTTTATTAAGGAATCTGGAATGTTGTCTATCCCAGCAGATTGTTTATTTTGCATTTTATTTATAATTTGAAGTATTTCCTTTTCTGTTGTTTCTGTGATATACATACTAGAAATCGAGTTTTTAAAGAAAGGAGGTGATTGTTGAGATGTAGTTTTTGGTTTGCTTGTTTGCAGAAGTTTGCCAGCTATTTCAGAGAAATGTTTATTGAATATATTCGCTGTTTCATTAGGGTTTGTTATTCTTTTGTGTTCATGAACTAGTTCAATATTTTGTGTTGTTTTGTCATTTGCTGTTAAGGTTTTTTTTACAATGTTCCACATGGCTTTTGTTTTATTTTTAGATTTTTTATGTACTCATCATTTGACATTTGTTTGGCCTTTATTATAACTTTTTTAAGTATGGCTGAGTATCGCTTATAGTAGCTGACTATTTGTTGATTGCAAGAGTGTTGTTTTGTGAGTGTATGAAGCTCTCTTTTTCTTTCACAAGAAATTTTTATACCTTTGGTTATCCATGCTTTACTGTTTTGTGTATTGTTTGTTTTGTGATACTGTAGTGGATGTGAGATGTTGAAATGATGTTTGATTGTATTAAAGAAGGTGTTGAACTTTAGATTGATGTCAGATATTTCATATATCCCTGACCATGATTCATTAGTTAACATCGTGATGAGTTTGTTCAAGTTTTTTGCATTAAATTTCCTAGTCTCCTTTATTGGGTTTACTTTTATTGAGGTGGAATTTATTTGAAGAGTGAGTATTTGTGCATTATGGTCACTGAGCCCCGTATCATTAGTGGTGATTGTATATGTGTGTTTGTTTGTCTAAGAAGATTTGGTCTATTGCTGTTTGCGTGTTCTTGGATTGCCTGGTTGGTGTGTCAATTATTGCATCAAGATTATAGGAGCGTACTAAGTTTATTAGTTTGTTTCTGTCCTTTTCATGAATGTTGTAAGCTGTAGATAGGAAGTTTATGTTTATATCACCACAGATTATGATAGAGTAATGTGTCCGCTTTGATAATTTATCCAAGATTATTTCTAAGTTTTTTAAGAATATATGCAGATCTCCATTAGGAGCTCGGTAGATGCTTATGAGATATTAGAGATGCTTATGAGATTACAATAAATTTGTTTTCACAATCTGCCCCATCCTTCTCTCTATATACAACCAGAATTTTCCAGTTTTTTTCAGAATACTCCACTGCATTTTTCCAGTTTGTAGTTGACACCTTAAAAAAATTAAATAATGTATTCATAACACTTAACAAAATTTAAAATAATGAACCTCATTTTCCTTGTGTTAAATGTGTCAATGAATTTAGAAAATTAAGATACCTGTTTTAAAGCCTGCTTCCAAAGATTTCTGGCCTTTTCCATTCTATAGCAAAGATCTTCTAAGGACATACTTATTAAAGAATTCCTTTGACTGAGATCACACATTTTCAGTTGAATTGAACATGCTGTAATAGGGAGTAAGCCTTGAAACAATATGCCCTTCAGTTCTCAGCAATTTATCAACTACACACTTGTGGGTAATTACTTTTAACACTTGAAACAAATTAATTTATATGATAACTGCTTAAATCATTTTAATAGAATATATGAAGGTGAATATGAAAAGATGAAAATTAAAATGCAAGAATTTTAATATACTGCATTTATCATGTATCCTGACAATAAATATTTTGGAAGTATTCCCATTTTGCACAGAACGTTAGCAGTATTGGTCTTATTTTACTTATGATACCTACATTACAGATCTGCTCATGGGCTTTCTGCCAGGCTTCATAAATCTTTGTTCTCATTGTGTACTACATACACTCCTTTCTTTGGGTCAGCCATGACTCTAAAATATCAAACATTTTCAATAAATAATATAATAATATAATTACATTAATACTATATAAAAGTATTGCATAGTGTAATGTATAATATAATATAGGATTACATAATAAATACTGTCTCACATTTAAAACACTAAATATATTCCCATGAGAGTGTGAAAGTATCAAAGTATGTAATCGATACTTGTATGTTCAAAGCAATGTAAATCAGTGTATGATTTATTGAATATGAATTGCTAGAGCAAAGTATCTTGTCATACATTGAAGCAATTCTCTCTGTATTATTATTATTATTACTACTACTACTACTACTACTACTACTACTAATAATAATAATAATAATAAGGATAACTTACATCATCTTTTCCCCTATAAACAATATACTTACTTCGATTTTCCAAACAAAATTCATTTCAGAATTCTGAACAAAGAAGGTTAAGATCCTTGGAAAAAGAATGTACTCTCTGATATTCTCCCAAATTTCTTTTTCTGAAAGAATTTTCCCTGTAAAGAAATTTTCCTGTTATATCTTCTTTACAAACTATACCCAGTACAAAGAACAAAAATATGCACTCATATGTTGAACATTACCATCATGAGTTTTTTATAGATGAATCTTGCAATTGCTTTCTTCCCTACCATCTAAGTCATCCAATTCAGTACTGCCTTCACAGTACTGAAAGAATATTGTGAAGTCGATATGAACTGCATTTTAGAGTTTCACATACATTTGTAATTTTATTTTATTCACGTATGATTTCATTATTAAACCATGAATTAAAATATGTTCTATCACCATGTGTACTACAA
>JAHLJT010004567.1:161928416-161964062 GCA_031308135.1 Acheta domesticus
TTATATAGGTGTTTGTGACTTGCGATTAACGGAAATTTTGAATGTACTGCTTAACTCACCAGCCCAGTAGTCAAGGTCACACAGAACCCCTCAGTTGACATGTGCTTGGTAAAATGCACTGTGGAATACTGATCAGTGTTTGAAAATACGAAACAAATTCCAAAACTTTGATACACCTTGTTTATGAACTCTGTTTTTCAACCTTACGTATTTTCTGATTTTTTGTCAGAAATATAGAATGGATTTGAAATTAAATAGTGCACATGACTTCAATTTAGTAAGCTCCCTTTAATAAAAAATGCTATATTAAAGCAATCTTGAAAAAAAAAACATTAGCAGAATATGTTGTGAAACACAATTGCAATATTCTCATTAAAAACACTATTCTGGTGCGCTTGTTCCCCAAACTTGTCACCACTAGATTTTTTCTTTAGTGTTCTTAAAAACTGTGTGAACAAACAGGTTCTAACTACAGCAGAAGATATGCGTAGATGCATTGCGCCTGCATAAGTGAAAGATGCACCCCTGGCAGTTAACAAATCTTTCCAGATATGCTTATTGATCTGTATATGGTGAAGACATTTCGAACGTAAGCTCAAGAAAATTTAATATTAGTGTAGAGTGTTTACCTTCATTTACTAGTTTTTTTATTTTAATTATTACTATTAATATTATCTCAGATTTTTTTTCTATCCTTCATTTATTATTTTATGCTAACATTCTAATTGTTTGTTCAAAATAGGCAATATTCTGGGTACAATCATATTCATTTATTTTTGTGTTTTGGTTGCAAGATTGTATTAAATTATATTCAGTGAAACCTCTTATTTTACGCCATTCTGGGAACTGGTCAAAAAAAGTGTAAAATCAAGGAAATTATTTTTTGCACAGATTTTGTTCTAAAACCCGTAATTCTAAAAATAATAAATCATACATTTAAACTTCAATTAAAAAGAAATGAATAGAAACTAGTAGTGCTAAAATAGCATGTATTGTCTCACCCATACTTTCACACGAAAAGTACTCAATTTTTCGAAAAATTGTGTTTGATTTTATTCTATCTTTTCTATCTACCTTTTTGGAACAGATTTCATTAAGGGAAAAAATCTCTATGTGCATAATTGTAGTTGTAGGAAAATGCCAAAAAAAGTTTGAATGTTTGCAATTTTCGAAAAATCAAGAGTTTTAAACGAACATGGCACCATTTTTTTGAAAATTTTGAAAATATCTCAAAGGCGTCATGTAAAGTACCCCCAAAAATTACAATATCGATTGGAAATTCGAGGGTCCACGGCATGAGCCAGATCGATAGGGGAATATAAATTTTGGAGAAAATTTGCTGAACGGATTAGTCGCTAGCTTTGTTCACAGACGGACGGAGGGACAGAAAGACGTTTGGCGTCAATCTATTTTTCGTTATCAAATATCCTCAAAACATGGATTCTGACTACACCACCTGTTAGAGGATTTTCTCTCTACATTTAGCAACTGGATTTATCCACTTTTTTGGTGCCAGGGCCCGGCAAGTTTTTCTGCCAAAAATTCACAGCTTTTTCCCCACAGAATTACATAACTTTCTCTGTACTGCGTAAGCAGTAGCGAGAAAGTAAAAGCCAGCAACTGACTTTCGTTGGTGACAAACTTAACTCAACAAACACACTTGAAACAAAACACACGGGCTTAGTCCTGGAATATTATTCAACTAACGAATTCAGAATATTCACCAAAATATAAGTGATTTTTAAATAGCTAAACACGTAACATTTATATGTATCCCCACCACCCTTCCTGAAACCCACATCAACACTGCCGCCTTTCTTTCAGAACGTCTGGTTGAATTCGAGACCTGATGTGGAAAATCTTAAAATTGGGGTTTTATTACATCGTAGGACTTCACAAGTCAGGCACAAGATCAAAGAAAACGTAAAATGGCGAAAACGTAAATTCAAGGAAAATTGCACATTACTTATATGGATATTTTTTCCTGGACCACTCATTTATGATGTAAATTCCGGGAAAACGTAAAATAGGGGTTTCACTGTAGTAAGTCACTCTATGAAGTAATAAAGAACAGTTTATTTCAATATATTCGTATAACAAATCCTTGCTTTCAGTTGATCAAATACTTCGATTTTTATGTAAGAGAAATAATCAGAAAATTTGGAAGGATGTAAAGGATAGTTAAGAGAAAAAAATACTGTTGTTTAGTGAAGACTTGGAATATGTTATTATTTTCAAATGTTACAATCAAAAATACGAAGTACTTCCCTAGGTATGCATTGGCAGGTGGAGCTCAATGTAACCTTGTTTACTGGACCAGAGTGAGGCAATACATTTAAAATTTATTTATTTAATTCATTTACAAGCAGCAGTACACTGACTATGCCTGAATTGGTCGAAAAAAAAAATTTAATATATCATTTTCAGTGACTCGCAAATACTTAAAATTACTCAAACAATTCTTATCTAACATTTTATGTGTATTATTAGATTCATCTTTTTATGTCCATCACGATGGACTCAAGAACTATAGTTTTATTTACAGAAAACAAAGTTGCCTCAATCATGTAATATACAAATAATAAAAAAGAAATTAATACATGTATCTGTTAGCTCCTTTCCTTCATATATAGCCATGAAAACTGCATTGCATTATCTTGAACCGTTCAAAGTGGCAAGATGTGCTCAAGTTACTTGATTCATCCTGTATATACTATATGAGTGAGTGTAAGAGAATGTGAATGATCAAAAGTTACATACACACATAAATAGGAGGAAAAAACAAGTTTAAGTTTCAATGAAGTTTTAGTGTCTTGTAGTGGCCACTGCAAGAAACTTAAAATTTGGTGTTTTCTCTTATGTATTGTGTGTATAAAAACAAACATATCCTACTCTGACATTCCGATGACATTTATATTAAAGAAGTACAGTGTATAATCCCTTCTCCCATTTCTTCCCAACTTGCCAATGCAGTCTCAAGAAATCTTTTCCCTGATTCGAGGTCTTACTGCATATTGTCAATCCACCTAGAGATATTTGTCATATATGAGTATATCTTGTTAATTGTTAATATATGTTTTGTTTTGTTTTATTATTATTATTATTGTTTAATTTTTTTAATTTTATTTAATGATTACTGTTTCAATTACTTCCAGCCAATACACACACCATGACAAAAAGAATGGTAAATCATCAACAGGAGCCCTTCGTGGAGTGTGTATTTGTGCTACAGGCTCAGGGAAAGCTTGTGATCCTATGGATAGACAATATAATACTTTGATTCCATGGTGTTTGCCACATACTGGTAACAGACACAATCACTGGGCAGGGTTGTATGGTCGCCTTGAATGGGATGGATTCTTCAGCACTACTGTTACAAATCCTGAACCAATGGGAAAACAGGTACACTAAAGAAACAATTATCAGTGGTTGTGTTTTTACACATAATTGTTTATACAATAGTATGCTTTCTGTGATATATACGTATATTTTTTCTGTTTATATATATATATATATATATATATATATATATATATATATATATATATATAATCTTCAGTGGTTGTTTTTACTCATAATTGTTTATACAATAGTACGCTTTCTGAATCCCATTTTTTCCAGGGTCGAGTTTTACATCCAGAACAGATAAGGGTGGTTAGTGTAAGAGAATGTGCACGGTCGCAAGGTTTCCCAGACACCTACAGGTTCTTTGGAAATATTTTAGACAAACATCGACAGGTAAGATTTTTTTCATTTCTTTATTTTTGGAGCTCGAAACCATATGTTTTAATTTGATTTATTTCTCTTTTTAATGCTTCTTTTTCAACTTGATAGCAAATTGTCCTATTTTTATCTCGGTATTTTTCAAGAGCTGCTTGTCACTTGTTCATTGCTTCTATAATAATGCAGTTGGTTTTCAATTAAAAAGTCACTATTTTCATTTACTGACTAAAACAATTTGTTAAAGGGTAAAATAAAAGTTACAAAGGTGGTCTGAAAAGTTATCGTCTGATAGGGGAAATGAAAATTTTTGTGCACCAAAATATTTTTATTTTTCAACATAATCTTCCTTAATACTAATGCACTTCATCCACTGATGCTCCAAAGCTATTATCCCGTCTCTGTAGTGATCTTCTGAAAGTGCTGCAAAATACCCATCTAGCGCCACAATAGCTTCTTCATTAGATGAAAAATGCAGACCAATGAGGAAGGTTTTTAATTTTGAGAACAGATGGAAGTCCAAGGGAGTCAAATCTGGGGAATAGGGTGCATGTTCAAGTGCAAATCTCTCAATTTTTCCCATCACCAAGACACTTTTATGGGCAGGAGCGTTGTTGTAATGGAAAATGATTTTCTTCTTCTGAAGACCAGGCCTGTTTTCAGAAATCTTCGCATTGACGATCGTTGGCAGGTTAGAATAATATTCCACGGTTATTGTTTTACTTTTTCAAGATCATCAATTAAAAGAATGCCTTTCCACTGATGCATCCTAAACCACTGATGCCTTGACCTTTCCAGTTGATGGCACAGTCTTTGCCTTCTTTGGAGCACAAGAACCAGCTTCTATCTACTGCTTGTATTGTTGCTTTGACTCTGGTGTGTAACGGTGAATCCAAATTTCATCCATAGTCACATAACAATGCAAAAAAATCCTTTGTTTTCCTTGAAATGTGCTAAGCATTGCTTTGAAAGTTTTGTGCAAATGCATTTTTGATCTGCCGGCACCCATCTTGCACAAAGCTTTCTCATGTGCAATTCTTTGTTCAAATTATGGCCTACTTGCTCCTTTGAAATTCCTTTTCTCTCAGGAAGTTCATGCACCTTTGTACGCGGATCTTCCAAAACCATATTGTGCACTTTTCAATAATTTGTGGTGTCGTTATACTTTCTGGATGTCCTTCCCATGGATCATCTTCAATGTTGCCATGGCCGTGTTTAAACTTGTTTGTTCACAGTAGAAAATGAAGGACAAGAGTCACCATACACCTTTCACATCCTTGAATGAATTTTGATCGGCGTCAAACCCTCTTTTACGAAGAACTTAATCACTGCACGATAATCCAGTTTCTCAATTTTAATGATTACATGCACCTACCTTGTTCAAACAACAACCAACCATTGGATGGAATTATTAGAAATTTCAAATGCAGCTTTCTGAAACTTTTGAGCAAAAAATCATGCTAGTTGCGTCGCGATTTATGGGCGAGGCAGAGAATTTTTCAGACCACCTCCCTATATTTGAAATTGAAATCTCATCACTGCCTGAATTAATTTGACAGTTTAAACTATTGTTATAAGAGAACATGTAAATGAGGTAAAATGATTTTATTAAGTGTAAAATAAGATCCCACAAAACCAAGACTTTGGTTTTGGGCAGTTCAATAGGTTACTCACACATACTTGGATTGTTTTTTACCACCTAAGGTGTAGTGTATGTATGTGTGAATCAAGAATTCACGGCATTTACTTGTCACAAATACAAGAATATTTCTATAGATGTACAATTTTACAACTCCGAATACAGCAGTCTAACTTACAGCATAGTACCAATATTGTTGGTTGTTGAGTGAGCTGAATCCTGCACATTCCTCCAAATCGTCGTCCTCCATCTGCCCTCTTTGCAATCTTCAATACGCCTACAAGAATCTTCAATAAATGACTGAATGACGTTAATATTCTTTTATCAATTTCATTTACAATTTATATTTATTCCTCATTGTTGACTGAATAGAAGAGCACAAATATTCTCTATTTAATGCATTTTGTTATTATGTTTGAAACACATAAATTGAATTCATTATTATATTTCTTATGGGAAATAATGCTTCAGTTTTCATACATTTGGTTTTTGGCAGACTTTTCTGACAGGATTATTCATGAAAACAGATTCCACTGCACCTTTTTTATTTTTAATTCTTCTCTACAAATGAGTGGTCATACATTCATTACAGCCACTGTTGTTAATAAAAATCCTGATTGTGCTGATAAGTTTCCAAATGTTTCATTTCATTCCAAGGTTGCACATTTCTTGCTTATGTCCCTGGGACATTCATTCAAACATTCATTTGCACAAAAAGTTCTTTGCAAATTCCAAGTATTCTGTGAGGAAACTTTACAAATTAATTAATTTGTTTGAAACAAGTTAAGCTAGTTGTAGTCTGTTGTATCAACTATATTATACTATTTTAAAATCTTTTTTCTTGTTATAAAATTGATAAAATAAGATTTTCCTACAACCTTAGAAAGATAAAAGGGAAGGAAATTTCTAGTCTTTCAAAAACATTTTTGGATCAAATGTTTTGCAATAAAATATTGTCTAAGAGCTTGTTTCTCTCTTAATAATATTTATCTATTATTACCCTGGTGACAATTTTTTGAGTTGTGAGTTATTATACCTAATTCTCTTCTCAAATAACATTCATTTAAAGATAGATACATAAGAACCCCTTTGTAAGAGACTCCTGGGGAAATGGAATTTTGTCTCTTATCAGTGGGAAATGGGTTTTTGACATGTTTAATGAAATGTTACCATATTTTTAGTTGCTTAGTATGATTTGTACACAATTTTATACTTGAGGAAACATAAATTAATTGATACCAGAGCCCATTTAACCAGATTTATTGAATGAACTTTATAACATCATTTAAAGCACATGTGCTCATAAATGCATTATGTGAATAAATTGCCTCTAATGTAAATATTGACATGAGTGATATCAAAAAATTACATTTGTATAATTTTTGAAAAAATTAAAAGAATGGTGTTCATGTAATCTTATAGAGTATATTTATCACTATCCATAGAAAAACGCAGAGAAAACTGCAAACTTTTGCAATTTTCGAAAATTCAGAGTGAACTTTGGAAATCCTAACTATGCCATTTCTGTGAGTAGTAGAGTAAGAATAGAGTGAATTTCACTCTATTCTTACAAGAAATTTAAAGAAATAATTTGGAGCCATTCTTAAGAAAATTTTGAAAATGTCCTAAGGCCTACATGTAAAGTAGGGCCCACCCCCAAAAATTAAAGAATTTTTCAAATCGATCGGGGAATATTCATTTTGGAAAAAATCGTACAAATAGTTTTGGCGCTAGTGTTCGCGGACGGATTGAAGTTTTGAAAGAAAAAACAAACTATTTTTATTTAAGGGTAATGCGTGCATTTCCGTTGAAATCTCGAAGACGATTGTCAGTAGCATTACATTACTTTCTCTGTATTACGTATATACATACGTATACGAGAAACAATTGGGAACACTGGTCAAACGAAGCTTACCAACTGAGCTTTCCTCACGAGAACTTCGCATAACTCCTCTCGCGCCGCCGCCCCCCCACCCTTCAATCTATTTTCAGGGTGGACCCCAACTCTTACCACAATGACGAAATTCTCGAGCCACGTGGAAGAAAATTCTATGCTTTGCCCCTTACAAGCAAGAAGAAACGCTTGGCGGGGAATAAAATTTTCGGCTGATTTTAAGGACAGGGTTCGGCTCACTAAAACAACGGCGCACGGTTCACTTGCGCATGGTTCACTCGCGCGGACCACGAGAACGGATCACTCAGGGAGTCGGAAGATGCCTTTGTGCTTGCATTGTGCACTGTGCGGTGTGGTGCGAATGTGTAATGGAGAATTACAATGGTTAAATGCATAAAATGCGTTGCATGCATAATGTTAAATCCATTAAATGCGTTGGTAATTATGCGTTGGACAGACTCAAGGATGTTTTATGTTAACGCGAGGGCCGAAGGCCCGAGCCTCGTCCTCAACTTGGACACGGGTAGCGAAGCGTCAAGATTCCACACGAAAGTGCGTTGGCCACGTGGCCGTGTGGCCGGGCACACTGTGGCGGCGCCGCGAGTGACTCGTTCGGAACCGAATCGTGCGCGTCAATAGGAGCCGAACCCTGTCCTTGAAATTTACCAAATTTTCTCCACAAAAAGCGGGAATCTCTTATAACGGAATCTGTTATGCGGGAACTAAATGCATTGTTACAACTGACGTTGGGACCGGGAATTTTGTCTCTTTTATAAGCAGGATTCTCTTAAAACAGGGTATCTTACAACGGGGTTTTGCTGTATAAGGTTTTGTAGTTTTGCCCATTGATGTTGTGATATTTTGTTGTCCTATTTTCCCAAAATAGTGCTACTTGTTCTTTAATTGCAACTTTCTGGAATAATTGTTTGGTAGTGCAGTTAGTTCTAGATTGTACCTTTCAATGTCTTTTTTGTTTATGTTTATGATTATGTTTTAGGTTGGAAATGCAGTACCGCCTCCAATGGGAGCTGCTATTGGATATGAAATAAGAAAAAGTTACTGTGATTCATTGTGTAATGTTTAAAAACATTGCTATAAATCTTAAAGAGCACATTTATTTTATATTAAATCTTAAGTAAAGATTATATGTAGCTGCCAGGAGTGCATAATTTTGAATGATCAAGAAATAAGTCATTTATTTCAGAAAGTAGTAAATCTATTACTAATTTCAACTTAAAATCTTGTATTCATGTAATCATTAAATTTTTTAAAGAAAAGTAATGGAAACTACATAAATTATAAGTTTAGACCTTTTCTATTTTAAAACACAATTTTGAATTAAATGTGTTTTTTGTTGAGATATAACAAGAGTATTGATGTAAAACTGTTATTTTTTGTTTTAGGAAAATCTAGTTAACTTGTTAATTTATTTCTTTTTCTTTCATCACATGCACTCATTGATTTATATGTGTATTTTAAGTGAGAAATCATAAAAAGTTCTTTTAAAAAAGTGTTTTCTCCAGTGCAGCTAGATGTTTTTCTATGATATTATTTGCTTTGAAAAATATTTTCAGAATCAATTTTATTAAAAAAATATTGTTAAGCTGAAAGAGGAAAAAATGTTCAAGCACTTGTAGTAAAACGTTCTGAACATCATTCCCCTTTTCTCAGATTTAATTTTATTTTAGACATTTCCTCATTAAATTTAATTATGGCTCAAGTGCTTTTGTTATATTTTTTAGTAATAAATTATACAGTTTAGCCTGTTGAAGAACAATACTTTGTTGTATTTCATGAATTGTTTTTGGTTAAATTATTTCTTTAAAAAATCATATTTCAATGTTTATGAAAGTGGTGCGGATTAAAATTAGTAGAACATTTTTAAGAAAGTATGTTTAGGAAATTATTTATTACTATTTTATATTAGTGATTTAAATATGTTCTATGATTGTTGTAGATTGTCTCTTCTGATGTATGAATTTCTTTGTAATAATGTAAATTTTAATACTAACATTTTATGAATAAAATGTTTTGAATAATCTTGCATTCAGATACCTTTGATACATTTTTAATTATTGAATTCAAGGTTATGAAGAAAATGGAAATTAATCTTACATCAATTCACTAGAAAGTGAGAGAAAATTTCACCTTGTGTAGATGAACAAACGTGTTTAATGTCATTTTGCTGACAAGTGTTTCATTCTTGTGCAGCAGTTTCTGGAGACTGTTTCTCTTGTTTTATAACGTTCTGAAGGACATGTTTAAAGCCAGCCCAAGTTCCGAGTTCAAAGCATTGCCAAAGAAGAAGGAAAAAAACATTTTTGATACAAAACGAAGAAAATAACATGGACTGACGGAATTGGGGTGCGAATTACGAGTCTATCGCTCCCAGTTTTGGGCCGTCACTATTTGAGCCCATCAGCCGGACGGGTGCAATCGCTGCCGGCAAATGACGCTATACTGCGATTTTTGTAGGAAGAGCTCTCAAGATAACTCAAATCCCATCTTCGCGATGGAATATGTCACGGCATTTCGCGTCTTTTCTCGGTCTTGCCGGTAGAAGTCGCATGATCGCAAGCACTGCTTCATACGGTCGCGATTGTACGAAATCTAGCGGAACGACTGTGAATGATACGAAATGCCGTGACATATTCCATCGCGAAGATGGGATTTGAGTTATCTTGAGAGCTCTTCCTACAAAAACCGCAGTATAATGAACTGTGTCGAGCCTTGGAAAAGTGCATATAAAACGGCGGTGATGTGAACGCTGCGATGAAGTCGAAAGAACAGGGGGGGGGACATTTTACGGGGATTGTGCTTCGATAAAGGAATTATTATTGATTTGAGGAGCTCTGGTGTTTTTAAGCTGGTTGATGTGTGTGTATACATTGTGACGGTACTTAGTCACTTTAATCATAATTTAACTGAGGAACCTGGAAACCCCAGAGGTCTTGGTAGGGAGAAGTCTTTGATGTAGACCGCATGTGAAGAAAAATTTAACAAATTTCAGTATAACTGGGATTTGTGTATCCTATTTTAACGATTTTAATTGCAGTAATGAACAAGTTGATATGCGTACTTCAAAGGCACTCTGATATGGGTATTTTATTCCAGTGATGAGAAATTTTTCACCAAACAACTCGTGAATGGAGATAACAAACATTGTCATTGTAGAACATTAAATAGCGCACACTATGATCGCTAACACATTTCTCACGGAAAACTTCTATCTTGGAAGCCCATAAGAAGCAGGAAGTGGCCGGGCAGATCACTGGCACAGTATAAATCACGAAGTCTACAATGTTGTAGACTTCGTGGTATAAATACTACGCAGAAAGGAAAGTAGAGGGCTACTCCATTGATTTTCAGGGAACCACCGCGCAGCGCAGACCGCCATCTTGAAACTGCAAAGGAACCTTAAGCGTCAGCTCAAATGCCACTTTCTCAAAAATGTCTCCAATTTTTTTCTTCTAACTTTTCCAACGGGTAGTGCTAATTGCACTGTTTATTATGGTATAAGATTCATTTTGGTGTATTATTTTATTTTTTCGAAAATAACACATTAATTTTTTTGGAATCTCTCATACCGTTAATATGCACATTTCCAGCGATTTGTAAACACTATTACATTTGTAAGTTAAAGTGCTTTAAATGGCTTCAAGTGAAGTTTCCGAAAACTCAAAAAATTAATTTCGCATTTTTAGTAACGCTTAAACGATATTTTCGTAAAACGGCTCCAAGTTTTTAAAATGAAAATTGTCATTTAGAATGAGGATTTACTCTTCTTTAATATTCTTAAGGTAATACTTCGGTTCTATTAGAAAACTGAAGAATTGTGAAAATTTCAACAAAAAAATACTTCGGGCGGAAATAGATGGAAGCTGGGTAGAGTATGTGGCAAGTCCGATAAACTAGCACAGGCCAAAGGAAATAGAAAACTAATTAGAGAAAGTCTGTGCCACTCTGCAGCACTAGTGTATTTATAATTCTTTCATCGCTATTTTTATAATTATGTTCTTTCGTGCGATAGTAGTATATGCCAGTACTATACTGCGATTTTTGTAGGAAGAGCTCTGAAGATAACTCAAATCCCATCTTCGCGATGGAATATGTCACGGCATTTCGTATCATTCACAGTCGTTCCGCTAGATATCGCACGATCGCGACCGTATGAAGCAGTGCTTGCGATCATGCGACTTCTACCGGCAAGACCGAGAAAAGACGCGAAATGCCGTGACATATTCCATCGCGAAGATGGGATTTGAGTTATCTTCAGAGCTCTTCCTACAAAAATCGCAGTATAATCAAATGTTCCCTCGGGTTACGTATGTTTTTGCTAGTTATACTCACCAAATATAACGAGTAAATAAACTACCGTCCACCGCATCACAAATGCCGGGCCGTTTACACACTTTCAATATGGCGATCATGCGCATCATCGGCGCACGGATTGTGGGTAGCTTTCCTTTCTGTGTAGAAGCTATTCTGTGTCACTGGTGCGAAGACAGACGGCACTTTCACCTGCTTATCCGTAGAACGCTAGTTCATATCCGGCTCGAAGGACCATGTACATTGTACTTAAGACGATGAGTGGGCTGTATTGGAACTGGTTTATACAACCCGGTCTGCACCTGTTCGGTAGTTCAGTTCAACGACATGGACTTACGTGGTGAGGACTGCTACCAACTGCCAAGAAAATGTAGATGAACTTTGCACAAAGTCACTCTTGATCACTTATTACTTACATGGATGTATTGATACAATTTGACACTTTATACACAGTTTATAATGAAGATTAATGATTACCGTAAGTTTGCAGTATTGTACATCTCCAAGACGCCTCACTGCGCGTGCCTAGGCCGCATTCTACTTAGAATTGCAACACGATTTGTTTAATGATTGCTCACTGCGAGACTTCGAAGTTGTAAGAGAACATCTTATGTAATTTCACGTGCAACTGTACGGAGCCTGAAAATGCGAAGCATACGTCTTGCATAAGGTCCTCTCAGAAATTGATTAGAGCATCCGACAACTGGGGCGTCGCGAATTCATTCTGCGCACTGCACTTGCGATGGGGTAAGGTAATGGCCTATCAGCAATTAGTATTTAAACTGGAGGCCACCGAACCTTCTAGAACAAAGGTTCTTTAGTAGCAGTTAATGACGGTTGCTGTGGCGTGATCCCGGCGCGTGGACTTCACAGGCGCGCGAGCGGTAGCAGCCCGATGGTGTCTACGCGTCTGGAGCGCTTCCTATGTGAAAGCTGTAATGCTCAAACGAATTCTGCCTTGCGAAGCATGAAATACAGTTTTGTTATTTAAGATCGCATAAGGTATATTAAGGAGCATTAGCGACATCAGCGTTTTGCGTTCTTATTTGTGCAGGCTACAGTTCGCGCGTTTTACGAAATAAAATTGTTACAGTCCACTGGAGTGGCCTTATTCTGCCCGTCGTATTTTCAAGAAATCAGAAAAGTCTATTACATTCACAACACAAAGCGAATTAAGTTCCTTTCACTAGCATAAAATTACAGCATACTTATCCATTGGTTTCACAACTACTTCACGTAACGGTATAATGAATACTCGTCGAACAACTAGTTACTTTCATCTATGCATACGCACAATGCACACCCTCCAGTCTCTCACGTTCGTTCTTGACCGCTGCAGAAACCACAGACCGGGAGCTAGCAAGAAAATCCACGTGCGATAAGCTCAAAGCTAAAACTTTTTGAGAAGTTAGCCAATGTTACGAGGAACAGGGAAACGCAAGTATGGCGACCTGTAGGTGTCTGCGTTGCGATACTCAATGTTTTGAATCTATCGAAAAAAACATACCATTGGGGATTGAGTACACCGCTAATTCTTATTGTATATTGTTTGCCAAAGTGTGGAGTTGTTTGCCGATACCGATGTGGTGTCTTAAACTGTACGCCATATTGAATTGAAAGAGTCATTTTTTAATGCCCTCTTGTGTTACTAGCTCAAAACTAATGTTTGTATCGCCGATTATGACCACGCTACGCCTAAAATTCTTTTCAAATTATGTAGCAGCTAAGATATATTAATATCATAAAACTAGATTGTAACAGATTACGCACTCACCACAATCATAAAACTAATATTACTCGCGCAACTTTTCTTGACCGATGGATTGAAGAAATGCGGGTGGAGTGGGGGTATTGGTTACGAAAGCGGCCACTAGATTTTGTGAAGCAATGCCAATCTCTGGAGAATCAGCCATGCCTTCGCAACTTTGTCGATAATTTGCGTTCTAACTTTCTCAGGAGTTCGAAGTATCTCCTGTGATGGATCTTCACCTGCTTAGGTCATTTCTTTAGATTTTTTGGAGATAATCACGGACAGAAGTTCTCGTCTTCAACAGAAAATAGTTTATTTCGCGCCAGAAAAGATGTGTTTGGAATGTTGTCGTCAGTGCTCGCTGCGATCTTGTCTTCAGTTCTGCTTATTGTGCCAGAGAGAGGGAAGCAAGGTCATCGTTCAAGAAAAGTTGCTTGATTAATTCTACATAGTACTCACCACAATCATAATAGATGCTGGAAGTGTTGCCCCCTTCACTTGTTTCCCAGTAACCTGATCGCTAACGATACTAATTGAAATTCTTAATAGGAAGCCCTGATTCGGCTCAGTGCGAAGGGACTTTCCTGGTGCACTGTGCAATAACAAGTAGAGAGACTGACTCTACATCACAACAAACTATGTCAAAACATCTGCTACAAAATTCCGCGTTCATTTCTTTGATATTTCGTCGTGACGTACTTCAAGGATAGACATTAGGATTTCATTCTGGATCGCTTTTGGAGTGCCTTTAAACACATGCTTTTTCTAGATGATTTCTCACCGACTATCCAGTTCTGCACTAAAATGTACGTGTCCACGAAAAATACCTGGATTACTCTGTTTCTGACTTATGACCACGTAATGCCAGCTCATATGAATCACAAAATATAATGCATTTAATTATAATGTTCAAAAATACCTATTCTCAGCTACTTTCTGATTGTGTATTTCTATAGTTCTCTCATAGGCACTGTCCAATTGTTCGGCCACGTTTGTATCACCTAACTCACTAGGCCGAGTTTTTCATGTGCATTTTAGATGTCTGCTTTTTGGCGCGGTGTTGATGTTGAATAACAACAACTCCTTATTTCGTCCATGTGTTCTCACCACCGAACAAAAAACAACAGAAGCAGAAAAATGGATTTTTAATTTCGCAACCGCGTGTTTGCAGGTGTTTGATTTTACCTTTCTCTTTTACCGATTGCAACGAAAATATGTTTTTGCAACGAATGAACGGAATCTTCAACAACATCTAAATCTAAAATAGATCACAAAATACCCGTTAATGCTTTCACTAAAACTAAACTCCACTGGACATAACCGTGGCAATTTAACTAAAACATGAGTGTATATAAGGACTATGGCCAACTAAATAGAATCTGTCTCGGGCACCAATCAACTAGAATATACAATACTTGTCTCATTTTGTTCTTAATACACTACACAAATTGTCTCTGTTTTGTTCTGAAGGCGAAGGTTACAATTTTGTATGGTTATGTGTATAAGTTAGTCACATTAAATTAAAAATCTATTTTTGCACGCTTAAGAAATGTATTGTTTAGTATTTACAGTTCTTGTTTCCTTCATATTCACTTCACGTTCTTCAAATTTAATGTTCCAAGCCAAGTTGCAATTTTTGAATACAAATACGCTTGAAACTCTTCACAACTGAAATACTTCAGAATTTACAACACATTCTGCCGGGCGATATTCATTTAATTTTTGCTCGTGTTTCAAAAATCAGTGTTGCCATCCTCATGGAAGAAATTTATGGCGTCGGGAACTGAAAATAACCACGGAAGGGGTTTAATCAACGCCAGCTCCATAGCTATATTTAGGTGCCATTGGTTTAATTCCCGTCATATAAAAAGATCGCAGTGCCAAAACACGTTTTTGGTGACGGGTGACGGGATGGTGACGGGTAGAACTGTTGTCCTGAATCGACGTGTTGTTTGTATCATATCTTATTTCTATATTGTCTTTTCTTTTATCTTCATTTAAATTTAAAAAGATAATATTCACAATGCCATCAGTATGTTCGGCATATAACTGATAATAGAAGTCATCAAACCACAAATATATTTTTCAAGTTTGCCGCCTTATTTGCGATCTGTTTGCTTCTTATTGCAATAACATTCACTTTCAGGCGTTTTGCTTCCAACATTTCAATAGCTTCTATTCTAATGCAGGAAACAACGTGTTTTTAAAGTTTATCAATCCGTTCTCTTTACTGCGAAGTGACAGGCCTGACGTCGCCTGCGACCTTATTTCGAGACGCGCTCTTTTTATAAAATGGAGCTTTTGTACGCAGAAAACCTTTTCTTTCGCACTACCTCTTTAGAAAGTAATAAATTCGCACTCACTTTAGGCCCAGCAAGGAGCTGTCATCTCACCGGATAGCCCGGCCACATGTCAAAATTCATTACACCTGATCGCGCCCACGCGTCGCCTGGGAGAAATGTATCTTGTCCACTATTAAATTTGTGAATTATCTGCCGCCTCTGAGCAGCACCTCTCTGTGAACCACCCATATGTCCAGTGGCGTACATTCCAGGTAGGTATGCTGCGCTTACCCTGGAGAAAAGACAGTTAAATGTAATTATTATATTTTGAAATCACCACTCTCACCGTAGAGAACTAAGCTTGTTTGTTGTTTTTTTTCAAAATTCTGCCAATAAGGGTACACTGTGTCGCGCCTGATCTCGCGTAAGCGCGCGGCCCTGCATTGAGCATACATCGCTATTGCTGACGAAGACAGAAAGCTGCTGAAAGAGACAGCGGGTAGTAGGCGCCGCAACCCGGCTGATCACGAAAGCGCAAATCGTGATTAAAGGCGCTCAAGAAGTGTAACGGTACTGCGGACGAGGCGAACCGGACAAGAAGCGAAGAGGACGGAAGATCGTGCAGGAACGTGTCGAGGGCGGCGTGGGAGGACTCGTGGCCGCTTGGAACTCGCCCTTGGCCGCGCACAGCAGCTGGGTGTTCGAGGAGGCGACAGCGCGAGGGCGTGTGACCTTCGCGGCAGACCCGTTGGCTGGTGTGAGAAGACGGCGAACGTTGAGTATTGAAAAGTTTCGTTCTGGGTATAGCGAGAGAGTGGAACTGTGAGAAGACACGTTATTTAACCAGAACTAGTCACGAGAACTGGGGAGGGGAAATAACTAGTGACGGAGCTATTTGCAATTTACTAGACATTTTCCATATTCCAAGTCAATGACCAAAGAGGGGAGTTAAAATCTAATCGAATTTTGATAACATGTAATATTTCTTGTTCAATATGAGGGATTTCTTTTGTAAAATAGCTTTAAGAATTTTGGATGGGAAATTATGTTGAACGCGATTATTAACAAAGGGGTAATTTCTGTGTAAATAATTGTTTAAAGAATTGGGTCTGAATAAATTGCTGGTGAATAGTTTCTGAAAGGTATTTGAAACGATAAATGCTATAATTTCATTTGTCATTATGTTTCCTTTATTTGGAATCTTTAGATGGAATAAATCCTGACTTATTATCAGAAAGGTGTCGTTAAATTGAATCACATGCGATTCCGAATCTCGGCTCCTCCCTGCCAAGACCCCTGCGCCTTTTCAGGTTCTTAAAAAAAATTAGGATTATTGTGGCGAAGTACCGGCGAAGTACACACACACACACACATACATACATACATAGACACACACACACACACACGCACAATAATCAATTGCCGTTCGTTCGTCTCGCTAAAACTCGAAAACGGCTAAACCGATTCGGTTAATTTTGGTTTTAAAGTTGCAAACATTTGAAGTCCAAACATTTTTTTGGTCCCGTCTTTCAACCACGTCACGAATTATCTAATCATTGTGTTATATGTATACATATATGTATATGTTATATGTGTTATATGTATACATATATTACATTATATAATCATTGTGTTATGTGTATACAAATAATTATGTCAACAACACGAAGTGGTCATCAAATAAGTACCTACCTACATTTTTTCGGTCAGTACAGTGCCCTCTGGAATACAAAGCCTGGCGACGATTTTGTGACGTAAGCACGAGTAGGCCCACGAAGAAACTCTCCGGTCGGATACTCCGTGTGTTATGCGTGTTGCTATGTTGTGTTTTTTTAAATTCATTTATTACTTCCTGTTCGACAATTTGTCTTTCAGGGCATTGAAATTTACAATAATGGACAGTCGTTTTGAACACTAACAGTAACCTCTGTAAGAGGATTTATGAAGGTCAATTTTTAATAATTAGACAATTATATAAGACTAAGGAACATGGAAAAGAAGAGAAAATAAATAAAATTACGGAGGATGAAATTTATCTTTAGGAAATTTGGAATTAATTCTACAAGGAAAGGGATTAGTTTTACCAAGATTAAAAAATTGTGCATGATGTAATGAAGGAAGAGTATTAAAAAAATTGAGACTACAAGTTTTAATCAAATCATGGATTGTAGGGAGATTTAGTTCATTGTGAATTTGTGTATTGGGAATAAACCAAGGTGCATGTAGAATTTTTCGAAAGAATTTGTTTTGAATGATTTGAAGTTTTTGTATATTTGATTTTGCTGCATTTGACCATATTGGACAAGCATAAGTTAAAGTAGGTCTAATAATTGAAGTGTATATTAATTTAGCAGTTTTAATACGGAGAGTTGAGTTATTTTTTTGAGAGAATTAAGTTTTTGAATTTTAATGGTAGTTTTTTGTATAACATTTTTTATGTGAATTTTCCAGTTCAGTTTTGTGTCTAGATAGAGACCTAAATATTTAATAGATGAAGAGGAAGAAAGCCAAGGAATAGGAGTGTTATGAATTAGAAGGGGAGGAGGGGTTATTGGCTTACATAACGTAAATATTTTGGCTTGGCATTTATCCATATTGATTTTGATTCTCCAATTGTGGGCCCACACCGAATAACGATTAAGATCTATTTGAAGTTTATTTCTGGCAAGAATAATATTAGTGTGTGAGTTAATAAGTGCTGTATCATCTGCAAAAAGGGCTAATTTAGAAGAAGCGAATTTTGGAATGTCGGATAGATAGATATTGAATAGCAGAGGAGAAAGACAAGAACCTTGAGGGACCCCGGCAGAGATGTTAAATTTTTGAGAGAAAGAATTATTATATTTAACTATGAAAGTTCTGTTAGATAGGAAATTTTGAATAATAGTTATAAGATAAATAGGAATACCTACAAGATGAAGTTTATATATTAAACCATCGTGCCAAACTTTGTCGAATGCTTTTTCTATATCTAAAAAGATTGCAAGGGAGTGTTGTTTTAAATGAAAAGAATTTTCTATGTGTTCAGTAATACGTAATAGTTGATGAAGAGTAGAATGTTTGTGCATAAATCCAAATTGTGAAGGTTGAATAATGTTATTTTGAGAAGTGAATGTATAAAGTCGGTGAAGTAATATAGTTTCGTAAATTTTTGATAAAGAAGAAAGTAAACTAATGGGCCGATAATTAGAAGGAAATCTTGGGTCTTTCTTTGGTTTACAAATAGGGATAAGTATAGCTAATTTCCAAATATTAGGAAAATAGTGAAAACGTAGAGACGAATTAAAAATATTAGTAAATGCAGCAATGGATTTATTGTAAATGCAGCAATGGATTAATGGCTATGTTGTGTGAGTGGTGATTTTTCAGCAATTTGATTATTTTTATTTACGGAAATTCTAACTTGGTAAGTAAACTTTATTAACAGTAGTTTCTGATTAAGTTCACTTTACGTCTTAGATCTAAAATTAAGGCAAATATAAGTAAATGATATATTTGTGCTTCAATTTGTAAAAATGTGTTACGAGGCTTCTAGGTTATTGTGCATATTGATCATACAGTGTTTAGGACTTACGTGATTAGACAGTAAACATATGTTAAAAAATTCGTAACTATTCAAACATTCATTGTTTCATTTACAGCCCATCACAATAATGCCTTTCAAGCATTGTGTACCCAATTGTAAAGGCAACTACAGAAACGGCCGTGCTGGTAGTGTGTTCAGCTTTCCCAATGAGAAAGAGCCAAGGAGTGCGTGGATCAAAGCTATTTGTAGAGAGAAAACTTTCATAGCCAACAATAACTCAAGGACAGGTATTTAAAAAATGCTTTAAACTTGCAAACATTGGTGACAGTGATAGTAATAGTTGTGATAGTTATTGAATTGTTGAAAAATGAATTCAAGCTTTGCCTCATCAACAATTAATATCGTTTCATCCAAACACTTAACACAAAATATTACTTCATTTTGACTTAAGATGACTGTGTCTGCTGCATAACCGATTCAGAAAAGAGATAACTCCTGGGTCCACCTATTGGAGTCCCCTGTTTTTGTTTGTAACAAGAATCACTGAACTTGAATTTGTTATTCAACATTAATCTACTTGCTAGCAGGATCTCCTCATTCGGTATTTTAAATGAATTTTCCTTATCAAGTTTTTCGTTCAGAGCTTCAAATATTACGTTATGTGGGACGTCTTATGTGTTTTAATATATACATAATTGTTACGTGATATCTCAGCTCGAAATCTAGCCTGCATCATGATTCTGCTTCTGTACTTTTCTTTCCCAAAATATTTTAAATCGCCTATTTTGTAAAAATAATGTTGTGTGTATTAATGTAGGAATATGTATGCATATGTATTGAGAAACTACTTAAATATTCTTGTTGTGTTACACAAACTATCTATAGAGTAATATATGCAAATTGTGACATGATTTTCTTCAAAATAAATTACTATTTCTAAAATTAATCAAAGTGTATTTTTATTAACTTCTGATTTTAATTTTGTTGATAGTTGTAGGAAAAATTATATATTATTTTTCTTTCAAAGAAACATTGTCCTGAAATAAAAGCAACATATTTCTGAAAATATGAATCCTTCAATTTTCGTTACCCAAATCTATTGGTGGAAAATGAAGTGCCAGGGAGAAATATATTGTGAAATGCTGTTGCTATTAAGTTCAGCATAGATCGTAGCCCCACGGCGGGGCTGTTGGGCCTACTCATCGTGACGTCATTGGCAAGATGACTGCCCGTCGCCAGGCTTTGTATTCTAGAGGGCACTGGTCAGTACCGTTTCTGGCCTATGACTATTAAATGTGGTTATTAAATAAAACTTACTTATAATTCAAAAGAATATGTTATCTTCATCTACATTAAATATAACACAGTTGCAATATATTTCATTAATTAAATTCATTAAAGTTTTCTGATGAACTATATTTTTTGTCATTTTTTGCGGAGCGTAAATATACAAACCTGACGGTTTTCCGACGCGTGAACCCATGACGTATAATTGTCAATGTGCGAAACAGGGAAACTCCAAGTTGATTCCGCAAACCTCTAACGACTGACCTTGCAATTTATTTATGGTCATCGCAAAAGCCAGACGCACCGGAAATTGAAGACGCTTAAAATCGAATGGTAAATCCGTTGAAATCATCGGTATACGCGGGATCAAAACATCCTCTCCTTTGTATTTTCCCTTAATGATCGTTTCCTCGATGACGTTATTCACTAGCTTTTTCACAGCCAGTCTCGTTCCATTGCAAAGTCGAGGTTGATTAATGTTACGCATCATGATTAAAATTGATCCTACTTTCAATTGCAAATTGTGAGGTGGAAGTCCAGGCAATTTCAGTGAATTGTAAAACTCTGTGGGATAGTTGACGTCTTCCTCATTTATGACTGTGTCAACTGATTTGAAGGAAAACAACTCTCCTGGAAGAAAATTGTGAATGGTCACATTGAGATCATCGACATCTTTGTTTTTCGCTGCCAATATTGCTCGTTCACTCAACCAGTTATGGTTATTGAACTGTTGCGCTATGTTCGGAAAAACACGCTGAATAAGCTCCTCTTTCGATTCTGTGAAGTGACAGAAATCTGTGGGTAATGCGATGAATCCGGTAGGGGTGTCAACTGCGACTTCTCCATTTCCAATGTCTAATAACTGCTTTGAAAACTTGCATTTTAATCTTTTTGCATAAACACTCGCATGTTAGTTGTCAATCGAAGAGTCTTCACGTGCCGCCACAAATTTGATGATTTTAGGCATGCGTTTAGTTCGTCTGCAACAGTTGATCGGGAAATAACTGGAAGAGTCTGACGAAAATCACCTGACAACAAAATCATGGCTCCGCCAAAATTGTTTTGGTTGTCACGAAGATCTTTCAACGTTCTGTCCAGTGCCTCCAGTGACCTCTTATGGGCCATCATGCATTTGTCCCAAACAATCAATTTGCATACTTCATAGAGGTACTACTATACTACACATACTTGTATAATCTTGGCCATTGGACTGCTTTTAGCGATGTTGCAAGTTGGTGTTTCGTTGATTTGCATGTTCAATGGTAATTTTAAGGCAGAATGTGTAGTTCGTCCGCCTTCTAACAAAGTCGCAGCTATTCCACATGATGCCAACGCCAGGGCTACTACATTTTGATCCTCGCCAATAGCAATAAAATTAGATAAGTTTTTCCAGTCCCTCCGGGAGCATCAAGGAAATAAATTCAGATCCACAGTTCACAGCTTCTATCAAAGTATCGTACGCAATCCTTTGTTGTTGATTCAATTTTGGAACATTTGTAAAAACTGTTTCGGCCAATGCTTCAGTGTTATACTGGTTGTTGTATACCAAATAAAACAATACTTGGAAGTCTGTAACAACAATTTATTAATCACCAAAATCCCACAGAATAATCCAGAAAATGTTGCAAGGAGTCACGATATTAAGGAGATTTATTAATAGCCGGGTCGTTATACAAGTTACTAAAAGTCGTTAACCAAAGAATTACAAAACAGTCGTGCCAGGTACAATCACAGAGTCTGGTAATGTCTACGTAGAGCTGCCGGTAACGGAATGCCGGGGCCCTTGCTCCGCGGCTGCCTCGCGGTCTTGCCACCCCTTCTGCCGGGGAGGGGTGGCGGCTTCGTTGCCCTCTGCTACAGGAGGAGGGGGGGCGCCTTCAACGCCTCGGCAACGGCACGACTGGGGCGGCGAGGCGTATCTCGATTCGCTGCAGTGGCGGGCTTCTGAAGTGCCCGCACTGGCGAACACTACATCCTCCCCACCTAATTGTGTGAGTATGGGGCGAGGCGCTTCTGCAGGCGCGCGCTGCGGTGCCTGGGTGCTGCCTTCTCCTACTACTGCTGCCGACCAGGCAACTGCCCCTGTCGCGCCTCCCTCCCGGAGGCTGCGTCCTATACTTCGGCGTTGGTGCCGTGGTGTTGCTGCTGGTGTTGGTCTGTGGCGCTGCTGGCGGACTTTTGTAGTGCCCGCACAGGCGGACACTACACTGGTGTTCCCTTTGTAACTCATGGTTAAATGCATCACGCATTGGACGATTGGGTACTGCCATCCTCAAAAACGATAATACTTTATTTGCCATCAATTGATGCGGCGATGAAGATATGACGGAATTCTTGAGTATATCATCCCAATAGTTCGCGAAGCAACTGTAATAGTTACACGCCTCACTGTAAGTCGCACACATGTCCATCAATTGTTCTCAGTTGAAATGATGTCGGACCACGAACATTCACCAACAATCGAAGATAACATTCGCCGTTATTCGGATGTACTGTGTAGATTCGACCTAGAGCGTCTGAAGCAAATATATTTGGATGTCTTTCAACTGGTTTTCCTTGTTTTCGACGTTGAAACGATTTCGATGATGCGTTCCATGTCTAATAACGTGGCATATCAACATATAGCAAAGTGCGAGCGAAATCATCTGTTTGACAAACTGAGAATAAACTTGTGAACGTGGTCGACGTTGGACGTGCCACTCTGGCCACCGCGTTCCCTTGATTGAAATTCACTCGTCCGTTTTCTAGGTGAACTGCCAAATGGACCACTGTAGGGTGTCTTTCGTGTATCGCAAAGGAAAAGATGCGCCAAATTGCTTCGTTGCTGCTTACATAGCGACCCATCTGATGCTGAGACACTTCGTCATTTGCATTTGTTACAGCAAATACGGCCATATCGCTACCTTTGTTAACATATTTACATATGTACTTTATTGATTTGATGGAGTTTACAATATTCCACATTGATGTGAGCCTCAAAAACTTTGGACAATAATGGCGAGTATGGCACAATCCAACAATTGTCTTCATCAATTTTTTTTCGAATACAAATTTGAATTTTATCAAATACTCTTATGGTACAATACCTTGTAAGATTAATTAACATGTTGTTAAATTATTTTAATTAATTAATTAAGATTTTGTTATTTTGTGATTTTGCAATGAATTAAGATTTTGTTAAGTTATTTCTGATACGAATACAATTTTGAAATTTATCAAATACTATTATGGTACAACACCTTGTAAGTGGACATGAAGTTGTCCTGCACAATATGCGTTGCGCCAAATGACGTCATTTGAAAACAACTGTTATATTTTTTAATGTTGGCCAAGAAGTGTTTAGAATCATTTCCCATTCCAGAACCTAATGAGCTTAACCCATCTGGCGGTGGCACCAATTGTGGCAATTTTCCACCAGCACAACATAATCCAGTAGATTCACCGCTGTATTTTAACGCCTTACAATATTGACAAATAATTTTCCTTTCCTCAATTATTACTGGTTTGTCGGCACAATAATCTACTTTCGGATCATAGTTAAATGCTGCTCGTTCCAGGATCACTGGAGCTCTGCATCTGCGGAATCGTTCAATTTCATTGTGTCGTGCTGTCTGTTGTCGTGTTTCACGAACTCGTTGCATTCTAAGCCTATACGCTTCATTTTCAGTCACTGTAGAACGCAATTCTGCCATACCAATTCGACTATTATTATTGTCTGTTTCTCGCTGGTCATCAGTATGGTTTACGCGTAAGGTAGCTCGTCGCAGATTTGACGACCTATGTTAGGACGTCTTCTCCTTGGCATTGTCTTCTCCTTGTCAAAGTAAAGAAAGTTCTCGCAATCTACATAAACAAATTACTGTCTTAATATAAACAGTACAGAAAGAACGTCAAATGTTTTACAGGTTGGCAGTTTATACGGAAAAATTAAATTGCTGTTATTACTATTTTCCTCAGAATTGTTCCATAATTTCTCACCTTTTAAACCTTCCGGGGATTTCCACGAATATTTCTTCTTCTTCTGCTGCAAGCATTAGAACTTTCGTTCTGTTGCGTCTCCTTCTATTGGTCTATCCATCTTCTATTCGGTCTTCCTATGTTTCGTTTTCCTCTTGGCTTATATTTCAGAATCTGTTTTGGTATTCGTGTGTCCTCCATTCTTTCAATGTGGTCTCTCCATGCTTTCCTGTATTCGTCAATTTTGCCATTTAGATTATAAATTCCTAGGTAGTTACGTATCTCTTCATTGCGGATCCTGTCTCTCCTTGTGGCACCAATACAACCCCTTAAAAACTTCATTTCGGCAGTCTGAATCCTACTGCGAATTTTTGTGTCCATGGTCCAGATTTCACATCCATATAGCCCACAAGGAACCGCTAAGGTTTTATAAAATTTCATGATCGTATCTTTCCTGACTTTTACTTTTTAGTGTTCTCCTAATAGTTCCACACATTCTGTTAAATTTTTCAATTTTCTTAACGAATATTTTAAAACCAAAATTAGCCAAATCGGTCCAGCCGTTCTCGAGTTTTAGCGAGACTAACGAACAGCAATTGATCTTTATATAGAGAGATTATTTTGATCTGAAATGTATAAATTCACAAGTGATCTCATTGCCAATCGCGCATTAGAATTAAAGCTGAGTCATTGCATAATTTACTTTCAAGAAGTCTCCTGACATAAATCTGTTGAAGTATTGTAACATTTGTTTTGATAACATAGATTCAAGAGAACATTAAAGACCATGATGTGTTCATTTGGCGTTATTGTTGAGCATCCCCAAACACGCAAGTCACGCTCGCCACTGCTCTTCAGTACAAATTATGGAAGAATGAGGTAGGAGCCCTTCGCTGAGCTCGAGACGGATTTTTGACTTTGAGTAGAGCAGACAGATACGTGACGCCGAGTAGACTAGACAGATAATTGACATTGAGGTGAGCAGACACATCTTGAATTTGCGGTAAGCAGACGCATACTTGACATAGAGTGGAGGAGACGAACATCTTATTTCAGGTAGAAGAGACCGATTTTCACTTGGAAGAAAATGAGACTGCAGAGTTCTGACTCCCTCACTTCAACTTGGACTGCAAGTTCTCGCCGCCCATTTCTGCTCGCGATTTGAACACTTGGCTATTGCTTGCAGTACTTGAACGCGCGTAGCAGTGACTAACAATAACGCATTTTTGACGTCAGCTCGCCCCCGACGAGCCTTTTCCGCCGTGGCGGTCTTTTCACTTATTTTGACAGCCGCAACAATGTTCATTATATGAAAGGGCACCGTCATCCTTGAGAGACGACAACCGATTCACGACCTCATCTATTATTAGTAAAGAAATCACTCCGTAAATACGAGATGCGCTTAATGGAAGGTTTTGCATTTTGAAACAAAAATATTAGAGACTAATGAAACGAACTATTAAATCGTCAAGAAAGAAGAATTTTTTTCTGTGATGCATAGGAATTGTAATTTGTTTTGTTTAGATTAAAATTTAAGTTGAAAGTGAAAGAAATTGTAATAGAAGTTTGAGGAAACATTTAGGAAATAAATAAATGGACTCCCATCAGGAACCGCCATGAACGAATTACTGAACGTTTTCGTAACTTATGTTATGCACTCCTGATCCCTTATTTGGACACCTAACCCAGAGAGATCCCGATCCTGAAGGTATCTCTAGCTCTGCCGGGAACAATCCCGTAGAAATCTTCGGCTGCTGTCGAAGATTGGCGTGGAAGGTAAGTTGTTCACACTTCCTGTCAAGCACGTCTCGGACCCAGCCCTGACAGTACGTATCCCGAGGAAGGAACGTTACAATATACTTATTTACTACTTAGATGACTTACATTTCTAAATATTTCCATGAACAGCCTTTCCATTGAGAACCAAATTTGTTAATGAAACGTGTTTATTTGTTTAAAAATGTATAAATGTAACTTCTATTGTACTTACAGAATATCAAACAAAAATAATGCAATTCATAATTATGGAAACAAATTTTCAATAAATGTTTATTCAGCATTATAGAGAGATGTTCTTGGAACAATTCATACTTCTTTAAAAACAACATTTGAAGAAATAATTCAATCTTCCTTGAGAATTAGCTTTTCGCTTTCCTTGATAGTCACAAAAATATTAGAAAAAGGTTTTTACTCTTGAGAAAGCGAAGTGAAGTAGTGCGAAAATACCTGAGCGGTCAAGTACAACCCTTCTCTTCGCAATATTATTTAACTTTCCTTGATTTGTTACGAGGAACAGAGGGTGTTTTGGAGTCAGGTTGCCAGCGTGCTGTGGTGCAGAAATTGAAAAAATTATTTGTATACTAGTATTGGATTATTTTCTGCGTTCTTACGTACCTCAATAAATCTAGATTCCACAACAAAAGTTAATCTAAGGTGTACGTATGTATTATGTACAGTGCGAAAACATTTGTAAGGGATGCGGGGGGCATTTGACATGAATATTTATATGCATTTTTTAAACAAATTCTTCACATTTTTAAAAAAGTGCAATTCGTCACGTCTCTTTCTTCGTGAAATTCTCTTTCTTTAGAGACCTCATTTATAAAGATTGATTGCATGTGAGAGCCGCAATGGAGAGGTATATTACTGAAATAATATAGGAGACGATAAAAAAGTTTACTTCTTGGTTAGATTTAGCCCGACGATGCTGTATTACGAATTGAGAGCAGTATTCCTTTATCACCGCGCGGATCGTGTCGTTGTAAGGCATTTAACACGGAGCTGCATTTCTGTACATAATACATACGTACACCTTAGATTAACACCGTCTATTCATCCATGCGTATACTATGTGCGAAACGTCAAACGAGCGCTTTGGCCGGTCCGTACACGATACAGTACGAAGCACAGGGACAAGCTAAAGGACGAAGGTAGGTACGAAGCGGGTTACTTATCGCGCGTCAGCTTAACGCTCGTGTGTCACAGGCCTGAAACCACATGGAAAATGCCCATCATTGTTCTTTATTAAAGCATTATTTACTACGTTTAGAGGAAAGATTTGTTTAGTTCAAGAGGCTTGTACAGTTATTACACTCTCTGTACAAGACTTACTGCAGTGGTACATACTACGAATTTTAGTACAAGGGCATGTCCTTTAGAGGCATTAACTTTGAAATATGATTGATTGTTCGTGATTCCGGGCGCATCAACTACTGAGGTCATTAGTCCCGTAAGTGTAGTCCAGCACAGACCAGCGGGGTTTCCCACAACCAGGTATCTCCCACCAGCGGGGCACCGCCCCAGCCGGGACAAGCTCTATACTGCGATTTTTCTAAGAGTGACCCTCAAGGCCACTCAAATCCCACCTTCGCGATGGAATATGTCACGGCATTTCGCGTCTTTTCTCGGTCTTGCCGGTAGAAGTCGCATGATCGCAAGCACTGCTTCATACGGTCGCGATCGTGCGAAATCTAGCGGAACGACTGAGAAAGACGCGAAATGCCGTGACATATTCCATCGGGAAGATGGGATTTGAATGGCCTTGAGGGTCGCTCCTCGAAAAAATTGTACTATAAGCCCCCGACCAATCTCCCGGCATGTGTATAGTGCATATTAGTGTAAGTGTGTGAAGGGATGAGGATAGGACAAGGAATAGGAAGGAAAGATCGCGCGCGGTCCGTTTGTTAGGGTACCGCTCCGGCATTCATCTGGTGTGGATCAGAGAAACCACAGAAAACTACCGATCAGATCAACCGGCCGCTAGAATTCTCCTCCAGTTAGTGACTATTCGTCCTGACACGCTAGTGTCGAAAATCCTACCGCCGTCGGGACTCGAACCTAGGATCTCTCGGCCAGAGGGACTGCAGTGACATCAGTTGATGCAATGAGCCGTCTCCTGGTAAATTTGAAATAGGACTGCAGCGTGTTTCATTGTATATTGGCCTAACTAACCAGCAAATCTGTTGCAGTTGCTATCACTATCCAAGACATTATCAATCAGACCGGAACATGAGGTTCATAAATGTAAATCAGGGTAACACATTTTCTGAATTTAGTTTCATTTATTAAATGTCAGCATACAATGATTTAAAAATAAATTTCCATTTATCTGAACATCTCTACGGAAGCCACGTTCTTATGCATACATTAAAACACACAGTAAATCAACTATCTATATACTCAAAACATTCTTTACACCAAAGAGTTTGGTACTGAAATTCATAAGAATACAATTTATTTACACGGAATGTTGAAGTTTGCAAAATACAAGATACTGCTAGTATTACTTTACACATAACTGCCAGAGATGATTTAAAACAATTAGCAAATTCATCATTACACACTAACTTCACATGCCACTTACATTCCATCTTAGTCCTGAATGTTTTCTAATCCCTGTATTTGTTATGGATAAAGTACAAATCTGGCTAATTCCTGAATTCAAAGACTTATGTTCACATTATCCAAAAAGTAAGGATAAAGCCTGAAGTTGGACATGAGCCAAATGTAGTTGACATTAGCCAATGCAAGGCAGTTACGGTTGGTGAAGTACAGAATACACAGGGGTGCAGTTTCTAAGGCTAGTGAGAGCCAAGGTGTATAGTTTTGAGTTTCACTATCTCAGTAGTAAATCTATTTACATGACACCACCTTACCTCTCTATATACCCCAGTTGACTATTCTCTACACGTTTCTGGGTTCATGAGAAAGCTCTGTCCTTTGAGATTTAAATTAAGCAACTTGGAGTCTGTGCAACACAATTCCCAATGCATATTTACTTCAAAATACTACTTGCGAACCCAAGATGCCTCAAACTTCAATAATCACTGTACTCGAGCAAACACCCAGGGGATGATAGCAATATTAGTTGTAAGAAGCCTGAAATGATTTAATCACACACAGCGTTTTCCACACGCCACTAACATGCGATTTAACCTGGCACTCCTAACATTAGCCATATTTTGTTTTTTCAGCCTTGACATATACATCAATGTACTTCAAATATCCATTGAGGAACATATTTCTTTTCAAATTTGTAGTTACATTTACATTTACTTGTGTCAAAATACTATTTTCAAGCTCTCATGATGTACACTCCCAAGCAAAAACTAAAAGGCCTTCATGTTACAAAACCTTTCTAAATAACTGAAAACATTTTAAATAGAATTTATTTTCACCTGCATCACAAATTATATTCATTAACTTTTCAAGTAAAAGCAAAAACAGAACACAACTTGTTCTTTCGTTTTGTCAACTTCTGTTATTAATTAACAATTTAACTTATTTATCAAATAGTTCAAGGGTTTATTTGCAATTGTACTCTCATTCTAAAAATACTGTATCTACTCTCTGAAACATTGCAACACAGGAGGGCATAACTTTTAGCTAAGAGTTTATTCTAACGTTTGCCAGAATTATTGAAGTTTTTGGAAACAACTCAACTTTAGAACTTAAATCTATTAAATTAACATTCAAATCTCTCAAAACTGCTTGAAAGTTGAGCACATTTAACCTAAATACTTTCATATTTCAATCTTTTACAAAACTCCAAGAAACATTTTTATGACTACGAAGGCACAAACTCATAATTAACTTGAAGAAGAAGAAGCAAAATCCCCTCCATTTCCAAACTAAATAAAACTTCATAACATTTGCTGAAGCCCGTGGTATCCTAACTCCAAAGATGGTTCTTATTTTAAAAATTCAGAGAATTTTTCCTCTGTTCATACTTACGAGTTTTAAATACTATCTAGAAAGAAATCTTAAGGTATACAGAAATACAACTAAGGATATAGCATTTAGACGTTCAGCTGTTTAAGCACCTAATCTTCTACAATAGTATTCAGAATAAAATACTACAATGTACAATATGAGATTCTTAAGAATTTTTTTTTTTTCAAATCTTATCACATCAAAATGTATCTGAAATTATTTCTCCCATTTATCCAAAAAAGATCTGTTGCAGTAACATTGGACATATGCCACTACTTGTTAAAAAATGTTGTCATTAGTGAAGAATACACAGACCTTAAGTAAAACTGTTTAATGTAATTTCAGATGGATTTTGAAATGTCTTTCTTTACTTCATTTCTTAAGTGTACTTTGTGCCATAATATCAGTCAGAAGTTCCAAGTAGCAGTTGCTGGCATCCAAAACTCTGTGGTCACGGCGTAAAAGTTCTTAAGTCAAAATCTTAGTTTGGAGAAAACATTATTGAAGAGAGAACATATTATTGAGCCAACACTTCTTCCTATGCTCAACGCTATTTTGTTGAGAAGGAGGCAACATTTGAATTTGGTCGTTTTACTAAAATAAAATATAGATACTTAACTTGTAGTTTCAGTACTTTACCCAATTTTGCCAAAAATTGACTAAAGAACTTTTACCCCGTGACCACAGAACTATTTGTTTTTGTTTTTTAAATACCTAAATACAGCACATGGACAAACATTTTATAATATTCTCAACATCAAATGTAAAAATAATGCCTTATTATGGGTAATTAGTCTTATTTAGCAAATACAATATAGATCTTTTTAAATAAATCAATTTCTCTAAAGAAAATAACAGCAAAACAACCATGTGCACAAGATAGTGATAAACCGTAATGGAGTAATTACAGGAGACGAAAGCAAATAGATGGGAAAACCCTTACAGAAATTGGTTTAGGAATATTATTTTTCTATCTGAAACACCCAACATAAACAATACTGACACAAAATTAATATAAGTACAATTTAAGATGGTGTATTTAATAAACCCCGTAAATGCATCACAACACTTCGCTACAAATATGATTATGCATTTTTCATTTATAAAAACCACCATCTTGTGAAAATGATTCAAAGCTAAACAAAGCAAAAGAAGAAGTGAAGAAGTATTAGTAATACCAAGAGGCAAATCTAAATGATTTAAAGGTCTGGTGACAACACATAGATATTAATTTTTTTTTATAAAAATCTTAACCTCTGCACTGAAAAATATTTCACATCAGTCATCAAAAAGGCATCTTCAAGTCCTCTCAAAAAGTAAACTTTGAACTACACACATCCCACCCATCAAAGAAAGATTTGTGGAGGTAAGACCATTACTGGGTTTGCACATTAGATGGTGTGAGAGCATCTCTAGTCAGAAAGATTCTGCTACATATTACTTTGTATATATGATGGTTCTACAAACGAAACAATCTAGATTCACTAGACATCACTGAGAATCAGAAAATAATCTCTGTGCCCCTAGAATTTGAACTCATTTTGTTCATGGTGAATGTCAAAATATGAATACAACAGAGTCGCCATTACATTATACATTTGTTAGTATTCAAGCAAGGAATGTTGCACAGCCAATATTGAAAGATAAATTTTAAATACATAGTTCACAAAATCATTTTCATCATGAATTAACTTTAACATTCTGAGGAGTGAATTAAATAACAGAAATAACTTATCACATTTCTAAAAACCTTAAAATACATTTGAATGGAAAGAAATGAACAAAATGCACATGTTGATAAAAAAAAATAAAATAAAAATATAAAGATTAGTTTAAATTATCTAACTGCACTTGAACCTGTCATCACAAATAAACCTGTTCAGAAATGACAGGGTGTGGATTGGGGATGGGGTGGGTGTCAAAATTCTAGGGAGTAAGAAGTGGAATGTTCCAATTTTCTTGATTTGTTTATTTTTGTGTCGAAATCGCAAACCTAAATACGTAGTGTCTCTGAACAGATTAAAACTGATCTAGCAGGAGACATAAAATACACAGAGGAGAATAATACCCACTATCCCCTTTGTCAGTTTGCACCCTGACAAATGAACAATATGGATCCAGTTAAAGACATCATTGGGCAAGTTCTTGTGCAAATAACAATAAGTTTCTTAATATTAGGAAATCATTCAATTCTTTAGCTTGAAATAGATTCTATGATCAAATGTTCGTCCTTACAAAACTCCCTGTGATGTTACAAATTTGTGAACTTCAGCAATCACACTTTCTGTCTGCAGACAAGAAATTAAACACTCATAATTATTCCAGTTCCAAGAACACAGCTAACCCATTTGTCTCTTTGATGTCTGTGGCACCAAGCCAAAAGACAAGCAAGATGTATTTAGGTTTCACAGCCATTACATTCTCTTATCAAAATGACTTGACCGTATATATTTTAAATTATGTAATTTTACTGGTTGAATTACACAGCAAAATCATAAAAATTAATATTTTATTACATCACACAATAGTACACTACTTACTCAAAATATGCTATGAGAATCATCATATACACTCCAACTAATAATGCTATTATCTCTTTAACAGATTGCCAGAATTTTGTGTCTGATAGAAGTTCTGGAATTACTGATACAGTAGCAATATAAATGAAGCCGCCAGCCGTAAAAGGAAGAATCCAAGATGTGGCAGTGTTATCTGCAAAGAATCACACAAATTATTAATTAATCGCTCGCCTCAAAAATTCAACTTTATATAAGTAAAACAATATTTGATTTAATCATTTGTCTTAAATTTTAGTGCAAAATTCTGATTAGCCAATAAATAGCAAAGAAAAATCATTGTATACTGGTGTCTCTTGTAAACTGTCAAAAGTCCTGTAATTATAGGACCATTCTTACTGCAATTGTTTAATGTTAATCCTTCGTGCATTAATCATAATAAATGTAGTGAAATAAGCATTTCAACAAACCAATTCCTTCAGCTAGTAGTGACACCAAGGTTCCAGTGAGAGCACCTACAGCTGTAGTTAATTGCAAGTACATTGCCTACGATTAAATGAATGAAAACTTTTAATACTTTTTACAAACAGAAGTTTCATACACACAACAAACAAAACTTAGGTTCGCAAAAATAATTCACAACAGCATATAAGACATACTTTCTTCTTACTGCATCCTGACTGTATTAGAATAGCAAAGTCTCCAATTTCATGAGGAACTTCATGCAAAAGGATTGTGATAGTAGTTACAATTCCAATATTTTTTCCAGCCAGGTATGAAGCACCAATTGCTAATCCATCAGTGAAATTGTGAGTAAAATCAGCAGCTAAATTAAGATAACCTGCTACTTTTATATCACCACCTATTAAAATTACAATAAAGGTATTATGGTTTCTCCAAAAAATATATGACCCACAATGTAAATACAAACATACATAAATATGAAAGGGCAGATGCCACTTGTTTACTTAACTTCCTGAGAATTCTCTATAACTTCCTTTTTATCTTTCTTGATTTTTTTCTTGGAATTCTCACTATCATCTACCTCAGACTTTTCATTAACTTTTTTTTTGTGCTGATTTTCAGCATGTTTAGGATCACCATGCGAATGACTGTGGCTGTGACCTCCTTTTACTAATCTAACAAACTTCTCAACCATAAGAAATGCTATTATACCAAACAGCACCCAGAATCCTACTCTCATATCATGACTATGTGGCTCAGCCCCATGATCATGAGAGTGTGAATGACTATGGGAATGCTCTGCAGAATCGTGAGAATGTGGAGAAATTGCATGAGGAATAAGATGAAGAAAAGCATCTCCTAATAAACTTCCTGACGCAAAGCTTAATAGAATTTTTAACAATGGTTCTCGTTCTTTAGTATTATCCAAGGGAACAAGGAAGAGAATAAAAAATGGAGCAGCACTAATCAGCACTGTAGAGCCTATTGCTTGAGCCCAGAGTGTGAATCTATCTTTCGATATGTGGCTATTATCTGCAAATTTAACTTCTTCCTCATATTTTACATTGGCTTCTCTAGAATACTTAAATGACGGAGTCTCTCCATGTCTGTGATGATCATGGTGAGCATGGTCGTCATGATGATGATGATGATGATGATGATGATCATCATCATGGTCATGTGAATGGGCATGTGTCTCACAAACATATGGAAAATTCAAAAATATCAGAAGACATATTACAAATATCACGACACTCTTAAAAAACGACTTCGACGAATCTTTCCCCATCGTGACTACCAAAAGATTAGAAAAATATAGTAGTCTTAGTAATACGTAATCAACTGCAGCAGCTCACAAGGTGCGATTGACAAATCAAAGACATTTAATCAAACCAGAGCAAAAGTACATTCTTCACAAAGAAAATATTTCTACACCTTCATACTAATTATCACCATCACTTGCGGGCACTAACTATATTTAAAAAATAAAAATCAACGCAATTTTTTTAATTTTTTAAAGTTCTTTCATCCAGCGGCAACAGGCACAACGCAATGACAAACATGACAAACGCCAGCCGGACAAACAAGCCTACAACTTTCCTGTCATTGGCGCCCCCCCCTTGATGGTGCATTTTTGTCCGCATCTTTCTTTAATTAATATTTCGTAAATTTTGTTAATGTAATTTATATATAAATAACGAGAATATTAAAGAAGATAATTATCATGCGCAATTTAAAAAAATATTTCTGATTGTAACTCTTAACTTTTCATAAGTTGTTTAACCTGCGATACGACAACTTCTTCAAAATTTTGCACCAATAGCAATGTGGTTTTACTGAGCGTACGACGGCGTACGATATTTTGAATTTTGGTGAGTGTGTCAATAGAAGTACAATTTTTTTTGTTCATAAATGATTACATTTTGTGGAAAATCTTTCCTGTAATTGCTGTGCATGGTTCTTAGAACCAGTATTTACGAAGGTGCATTAGACAATTTTTGTACTATTGCCCCTAACAACTTTATACATAACACACTTTCCAACAATTTTACGAAAAGAGTGCCAACCAACCGTGAAAGTTGAGTTTATTTCCTGAGGATAATAGAGTGCATGCAGTACTTCGTTAGTTGTGGTTTTAGTTCTCGACTGCGTAACATAGTGGTGAATGTAAAGTGTATGTACTTGTTCTTTACACTAAGAATTTTTTTTCTTTCCTTCATTATTTGCTTAAGGTGGCTTTCTCACTGACAATCGACCTTGCTTAACTTGTAAATTACAATGCCAACAAGTTCCCAGTGCAACATGAGGGGCCAGGAGACTACGTCAGGAGTTAAAAGGTAAGAATTTATAAAATCATACTTTAACTGTGTGTTGGTCTCTGCAGTGTGTGTTCATCACCATAATGTAGTAGTGCATATTGATAAACTGCAAATGACTTAGTGTAAAATTTATATTCTGTAGAAAAGAAAAATAGCATGGGATGTAGCAATTTACAGAATTTCTTATCATATTATTCTGTAGTAAATAAAAGGATTTCTACATCAAGGTTAGAAACAATGTTGGAGCGTGT